>CAJQZP010001682.1:0-116489 GCA_907164705.1 Parnassius apollo
TAGTTAACCGCGGTTACCATAGATTAAAATTTAACTTTCGTTCCGATCTATGCAGAATGAACCTATGGTATCTTGAAGTCTTGCAGTTTTATGCTTGGGTTGGGATTTAATTTTATTTATTATAGGATCCCAAGCAGATGGTAGCACTCAGCCACCTTCTCTATTGAAATTAGGATGTTTTTTGATTTCAATAGTCTCGCGAATCATCCTTGGAAGGAATAGGTGTTCTTTAGCGAGGATCTGCGGTCTATCAAATCTGATGTAGTGACGGGGGCGATCCTGTACGTGTTCACAGACTGCAGCTTCCCGGAGCGTCGATTCTTCGCATCAGCTATATGTTCTTTAACGCGGGTTTTTATTGATCTTTTAGTTTGTCCTATGTAGGAGAGACCACATTCACAATCAAGCTTGTACACTCCTGCATCTTGCAGAGGGACATTACACTTGACCGATGGTAAAAACTGACCAATCTTCTTCAGCGGCTTGAAGTATGTTTTGATGGAACGCGCGCTTCAAGATGTAGCCAATCTTGTCAGTGATTCCTCTAACATATGGCAGTACAGCAGGTACACGCTCGACTGTGGCCGGCTTCACTCGTTCACTGTGACGTAGGCGCGGGACTCGAAGCTTGTTGTCATGCAAAACTTACTTGACATGGTGGAGCTCTGCAGCCAGGTGTTTACTGTCACAGATCCCTCGTGCTCTCTGAAACAAAGATTTACCCACGGTAGCTAACTGTGAAGGATGGTGGTGAGAATCACCGTTTAAATATCTATCTGTATGGGTCTTTTTTCTATACACAGTATGGCTCAAGGTGTTATCAGGATTTCGAATTACTAACACATCTAGAAAAGCTAAGGAATTGTTTGCCTCTAACTCCATTGTGAACGAGTGAAGCCGGCCACAGTCGAGCGTGTACCTGCTGTACTGCCATATGTTAGAGAAGTCACTGACAAGATTGGCTACATCTTGAAGCGCGCTTCCATCAAAACATACTTCAAGCCGCTGAAGAAGGTTGGTCAGTTTTTACCATCGGTCAAGTATAATGTCCCTCTGAAAGATGCAGGAGTGTACAAGCTTGATTGTGAATGTGGTCTCTCCTACATAGGACAAACTAAAAGATCAATAAAAACCCGCGTTAAAGAATGTATAGCTGATGTGAAGAATCGACGCTCCGGGAAGTCTGCAGTCTGTGAACACGTACAGGATCGCCTCCGTCACTACATTAGATTTGATAGACCGCAGATCCTCGGTAAAGAACACCGATTCCTTCCAAGGATGATTCGCGAGGCTATTGAAATCAAAAAAACATCCTAATTTCAATAGAGAAGATGGCTGGGTGCTACCATCTGCTTGGGATCCTATAATAAATAAAATTAAATCCCAACCCAAGCATAAAACTGCAAGACTTCAAGATACCATAAGTTCATACTGCATAGATCGGAACAAAAGTTAAATTTTAATCTATGGTAACCGCGGTTAACTATGACATATGGACGTTGAACATCTCAGTCCCGCCCGTGACCATGAGTGCTGTAAAGCGTTCGAAACGTCGGGTATTTAAAAAAGTTAAATATACGCGATAAATTCCGTAAAAACTAGTATTATTTCAATGTGTGTATTTAGTTTTATAAAGTATGTTGTTACGGCCTCTAGTTACCCGGGCAAAGGTTCGTGGAACCCGGGCCCATCAGGGGCTCCACTCGACGAGTAACAGGAGGTCGGCCTAAATGGCTTGTGGAATATTACACGTTAGCGGTAAAAAGGGAACCAAACAAAACTTACCTATTTCTTCGAAGTAGGGTCAACCCTAGGAAGATTCAGGTGTAAGTGTGTGCGTGCTGGATTGTGTTGTGTTGTTCGTGTTCAATTGTGTAACCTGATATCCCCGCTGGTTGCAGAACAGCAGATCCGAGGGCATCTCCTCTTCAAATATAGGATCCGTCTTAGGGGCAGGTATCCACAGCATCCCATCTTCTCAGAAACCATTTTCTTCCAACACCCATCAATTATTGTCCAATCGTCTTTAGATTCTAACCATCAAGTCCATCGAAGTTAATTATGGACACGCGGCAACTCAAGGACGGGGGGTCAAAGTTCAATGATACAGACCGACGTCGAACGAGCTCACACCGCGTCGATTCAATTGACGGTTTCTCCCAATACAATAAAGAGTTAAGCCTAGTTATCAATTCACTAACAAATATAAGATAACTCAAGATCGTCCCTTTGAAGCACAATTATATTAATCTTCAGAGCCGAACCGGGTAACGCCGCGCGTGCGCCGCGCGCTTCAGCGTCCGTCACGCCTCAATACCAACGGGCTACTCCACGCCCTGCACTCAGTATGCAGGTAGCCTCCCCCCTCCCGCACCTCTGGTAGTCGTCGCTTCACCCCGCTCGATAAGACGACCTACTATCAGGCCTAAACAAGCCCCCGTCCCGGACATAACGACCTATGTCCGCGAGTAAATTGGCGACCGGGAGAGGGTCTCGATGCCATGATGCAAGACCGAATCTCCAACCAAAACCTCGGCCACTAACAAGATGGAGATGCGCTCTTGCAACGCCAACCACCGGCTCACATCACGGCCTCAGAGTGGGCAAACCGAAGAGTTGAATTTCCCCTGGATGCCCTTCTCGGACATCGCAGCCAACCCATAAGTCCTGTTGCAGGACAGAAATTCGACGACTTTCTTCAAATATCTACCAGTGCCCCTACAATCCGTTCCGCAGTCCGGCTGGATCCGGTCCGGCAACCGCAACGCGATAAGAAGCGACCCAGCGTAGCCACAGAACTTCAGTGCTGAGGGCACCGGCACGTTTCAAGCGAACGGCCCTAGTGGCGAGGCATACGAAAACCACAGATAGGCCCGATGTGAACGCGCGTGGCGCAGGTCGGAGGGCTTGACGAGGAGGGGGGCTAGCAAAGTCGGTTCCGACTCCAGTGGATGGTCGGATGAACCCGACGTGGTCGGATGGTAAGTCACTCATCATCGGCTGCGGTATAGGTGGCCCTCAATCCACCACAAAGTATGTTCACAGGAGTGACGCTCCAAATAGTGCGTCGGTCAGACAAATTCCAAAACTCCCGCGGCAAATTAACCGCATTCCGACGATGATGGTGAGTTATCAGCGACCAAGCACAATGATAAACACAAGCAAAATAAAACAAAAAAAAAACACAAGGGCAAACCAAATTTTCCAACACAAATATCTCCGATAATGCCAACAAAATGTGATAACAAAGTATGGTTAATACTCATTTCCTTCGCACAAATAGTTACTCAATTGCAATTTTCAATTCTACAACAACATAATGATCCATATAGCCACAAAACATAGGTACAGTCATCCCAAAGGCATTTCAAATTACCTTTGTACCTACAACCGCTAACACACTATGAAACATTTCGCAGAAAAATAAACAAAGAAAAATTAACCGCTAATTACGCAACATTTTAGCGAAATAATTACTGCGAAAATTAACCGCTACAACTAACAAACTACAAAGAACAATATCGCTACAGTGAACATAACATTTCGCGTAAACCAAGCAAAAAAAATTTTTTTTTTTTAAACATTCAAAGCTCCAAATGAGCCCTAGTCTCCCACCTAACCAATTGGAGGCTACACCGCGTTTGAGCCCGAATACAATAAAGCGCGAACCATGACAACATCGCAACTCGGGTGGTACACCTTCCCTGAGACCGTCGACAATAGAAGCGTTCAACAAGTGGGCTGACGACTCAAAGATCAATGGGGGCGGCCGTGGTAGGAGCCAGGGCGGCAGCCACCCAGTTGGAGCTGCCTACATCAGACCGGCACTAGAAGCGGGGCACAGTAGCCCACAAGAGAGCGCCGAGATCGCCCGACAGGGGACGTGACTAAACGTCCCCCCGCCCGTGAAAGTCGGGAGCCCGGCAGAGCCCCGAGAAAAGCGCCGGTCGCACCCAGGCACGACACGGCTAGCTGACTGCCCTGGCCGTGCAATGACATCACTGTTAATAAAACTACAAAATAGAAACTACATGCCAATACAGTTGAATTGAGTCCATCAAATATCATCATCATGATATATCATCACATTATATATCATCATACCATCGACTTGAACTCAATACAAATTACTACAAATGCAAATTACTATTTATGAAATCAAAACAAATACACTACAAAATTAATCCAATTAATACAATCAAATTCACACAAATACAAAACGCTGTGGATAAATTATGTTCACCGCAACCTCATTAAATACAATATTGAACTTAAAGCGGAGGATACAAAAGAAAACACATCGTATAAATCGATTTGAACGCAAGGCACTAAATAACGGAATGGTTCCTCTAGACTGTAATCTCGTTCAATAAACTGCGCATCAGTACGTTATGATGCAACTTACTTTATTTACATTACGTAATTAAACCCTTCAAAAATTCTTCATTGCTTTATTTAACGTGTTCGACTCATTTGTTTCATTAAAGGAAGCTTAAAAAAAAATACAAATTTATATATTTAGTATACCTAACATAATCGACATTCCACACTGAAGGGACAAAAAACTCAATATCAATAATCATTTAAAACAAATAACAAGTTACAATTCTCTCAAAAACAGCTAACAAAATAATCAAAACCTATCAACAAAGTATCCCGCCTATAGGAAACCGTTGTGCGATCTTTAAACCTATCTACATCTTTACGACTTTTATTTATTTCCTTATTCAAAGTTAGATACACTTACGTTAACTACATCGAACACAATTACCACCCGCGAGTACTAACTACAGTCGGGCAACGAGACGCCAGCGAAGGCACCCAACTATCGAATCAAATCAATTAAACAAACAAATTACTACTCCACGAGTAATAACTACAGTCGGTTTACGAGACAACGCTAATTAATAATTATTACGCTAATAATTTAGCCGACAGTCCAAATGCAATACCAAATACACACGAACAATAACGATAATGCAATAATTCACCGAATTGCAATTGCCACGCTTATGTAGCAACGGTAATTATAAACCCTACTCGACGCGTGTACCTAAACCTAAGGTAAGTACCTAAACACTCCGCTTACGCCCGGCCACGGGCGTGGCTACAAATTCTACCTACCACTAACAAAGTAAGCGACCAAAGAAAAGATACAAGAATTATTTTTATTACGTGGTTCTATACACCGATCCTATCCGCTCACAAATAACACGCGAACAAAATAAAATTATTAATACGTATTGCAACAAACACAACCAGCAGCCACGTGGTTACAACCGCTATCTTGCTACCAACTTACGTATTGCGCTGGGAGACTACGCTACTCCTACCAAAATGTTACGTATTGAGCTGGGAGTGGTTTCAAAACCCATCAGGAAAACCACGCACTGCTACCAAATGTTACGGCCTCTAGTTACCCGGGCAAAGGTTCGTGGAACCCGGGCCCATCAGGGGCTCCACTCGACGAGTAACAGGAGGTCGGCCTAAATGGCTTGTGGAATATTACACGTTAGCGGTAAAAAAGGGAACCAAACAAAACTTACCTATTTCTTCGAAGTAGGGTCAACCCTAGGAAGATTCAGGTGTAAGTGTGTGCGTGCTGGATTGTGTTGTGTTGTTCGTGTTCACTTGTGTAACCTGATATCCCCGCTGGTTGCAGAACAGCAGATCCGAGGGCATCTCCTCTTCAAATATAGGATCCGTCTTAGGGGCAGGTATCCACAGCATCCCATCTTCTCAGAAACCATTTTCTTCCAACACCCATCAATTATTGTCCAATCGTCTTTAGATTCTAACCATCAAGTCCATCGAAGTTAATTATGGACACGCGGCAACTCAAGGACGGGGGGTCAAAGTTCAATGATACAGACCGACGTCGAACGAGCTCACACCGCGTCGATTCAATTGACGGTTTCTCCCAATACAATAAAGAGTTAAGCCTAGTTATCAATTCACTAACAAATATAAGATAACTCAAGATCGTCCCTTTGAAGCACAATTATATTAATCTTCAGAGCCGAACCGGGTAACGCCGCGCGTGCGCCGCGCGCTGAAGCGCGCGGCCCCGTCCGTCACGCCTCAATACCAACGGGCTACTCCACGCCCTGCACTCAGTATGCAGGTAGCCTCCCCCTCCCGCACCTCTGGTAGTCGTCGCTTCACCCCGCTCGATAAGACGACCTACTATCAGGCCTAAACATATGTCTTATTTTATGATAATACGATTATATGCTGATACTTTAGTAAAAAGCTTTCTGTTAAGTTGCTAAACCCGCTAGATCTCATGGTCGATTGCATTTGGTGAGATTGAAATGAAGTAAAAAGGGGACTTATAATTCTTTTATAAAACTTTAGTGCTACAATATAGAAGAAACACGCATTCAATTTTTATAGCACGTATTTCTTAACTTTTCAAAAATCTAGTAAGTAACAGAATTTCACTTTTCCACTTTTGTACAAACTACCTAAGTATTATAAAATATTTACAAAAATCAAACGTATGTTCACAAAAACGAAAGTAGTTTTAACAACAATATGATATAAGAACACTCTGAAAACACCACGACCAGGAACAAATTCAAGCTAGTGATACTGTGTAGTTTCTCAACTCCAGAGAGTCAGTAATTCACTCATGGAGCAAACGCTATCACAACAGAGTCCCAGAAAATGTACAAAGATTTTATTCAAAGTTCAAATACCTTAACTAAAAACTGTATAAAAAGTGTTGTTATAATATTAATAAATACATACATGGTTGTTAATAAGCCCCCGCGAATGAGAAGAGAGATCGCTTTTAAGCGGTTTCAAGAAATTTTGAAGGTAGTTTGTACCTGTATTCTTTTTGAAAGTGATCATATTGTACCTCTTATTTGTACAATTTTAATTTTAAAAACAGTCCTTTTCGGTTTTTTCTTGTTCTTTCCAGACTGAGTTTTCTTTACTTATAAAAGTGATAAAAGTAAAAAGAAAAATCATCAATAGGAGGACTTGTAATTAGTATATTAAATAAGAAGTATTATGTCCTGCTCTATTTTATTCTAAAATAATTATTATTTTATTTTAAGAATCGTTCATTCATTATTGTGCAGAGGAACTTTACCATTTACTTTCGTTTATAGCCAAAAAAAGTTGACAAAAATAAAATAACAGAAGAGGATTGATGCCAAAAGGAACAAAAATATCCTGCGGGAACCTGGCGTCGTCAAATAAAATCACTAGATCCGTTGACAGAATCTATAACGAGTTCACAGAATAGCCAATCTTTATTGAGTGAGGTTTTGAAGTAAACTAGTATTTTAATAGCCTGACAGTGTTATTTAAAATGTATACATTTAAGATAATTTGTCAAAGTTATAGATAAATATTTAATTCGTGATAATGGAAAAATCTTTTAAAATCATATCAAACAAACGCAAATTGAAAAAGTCTGTGGAAATTCAAAAATAAAGAGACGTAATCACAAAATTATTTCTATATTCAACTTAAAAAGTCGAGTAACAAACTCATGTCTTTAGTTTTTTGTTATTATTACAACATAATGCACTACGAGTACACAATAATTAATTCAAATTATTTATTGTATACTCGTAGTGCATTGCTGAAGACTGAGTGTGGCAGCATCGTTTCCGGGACACCTGAGATTTTGAGTGAGATTGAGAGGTTCTATGGGCAGCTGTACACATCATCGTTGGAGCCACACGCAAGTGTGAGTAACGATCCAAGAGCAAGTCTTATCCGACACTATTCCGATGATATCCCGGACGTCAGTCTAAGCGAGATTAGAATGGCTCTCCAGCACCTTAAAAACGGTAGGGCCCCAGGCGAGGATGGAATTACAGCGGAGCTTCTTAAAGCGGCTGGAACACCGGTACTTGAAGTCCTTCAGAAGCTCTTCAATTCCGTCCTCCATGGTGGCACTACTCCAGAGGCGTGGAGCAGAAGTGCGGTGGTCTTGTTCTTTAAGAAAGGCGACAACGCTCTCTTGAAGAACTACAGACCGATTTCCCTTCTGAGCCGCGTCTACGTGCTGTTTTCGAGAGTCATTACGAATCGTCTCGCACGCAGACTCGACGACTTCCAGCCTCCCGAACAAGCCGGTTTTCGAAAAGGCTTCAGTACCATAGACCACATACATACCCTGCGCCAGATTGTACAGAAGACTGAAGAGTACAATTTGCCACTTTGCCTGGCGTATGTGGACTATGAGAAAGCCTTTGATTCCGTCGAAATTTGGGCGGTGCTGCAGTCCCTTCAGCGGTGCCAAGTTGACTGTCGGTATATCGAAGTGCTGAAGTGTTTGTACAGTAGGGCTACGATGGCTATCCGAGTACAGAACCAGAGCTCGAAACCTATCCAACTGCAGAGAGGTGTAAGACAGGGTGACGTTATATCCCCCGAAACTCTTCACCGCTGCTTTGGAAGACGTTTTCAAGCTACTGGACTGGAAAGGATACGGTATTAACATCAATGGCGAGTACATCACTCACCTTCGATTTGCCGACGATATAGTCCTTATGGCAGAATCGCTGGAGGACTTAAGCACTATGCTCAATGACCTCAATAGTGCCTCCCAACGGATAAGTCTTAAGATGAACATGGACAAAACAAAGATCATGTTTAATGTCCATGTCACACCTATGCCGGTAGTTGTTGGGAGCACTATGCTCGAAGTTGTTGACGAGTACGTTTACCTGGGACAAATAGTCCGACTAGGTAAGTCCAACTTCGACCGAGAGGTCAATCGACGGATTCAACTCGGCTGGGCAGCGTTCGGGAAATTACGACATATCTTCTCGTTAGGTATACCTCAATCTCTAAAAACTAGATTGTACAACCAGTGCGTGTTGCCAGTGATGACTTACGGATCAGAGACGTGGTCCTTCACTGCTGGCCGTATGAGCACGCTCAAGGTCGCTCAGCGAGCTATGGAGAGGGCTATGCTCGGAGTTTCTCTGCGTGATAGACTCAGAAATGAGGATATCCGCAGTAGAACAGAGTGACCGACATAGCACAACGGATTAGTAAGCTGAAGTGGCAATGGGCCGGCCATATAGCTCGAAGAACCGATAACCGATGGGGAAGAAAGGTTCTCGAGTGGCAGCCTCGTACCGGTAGGCGTAGTGTAGGGCGACCCCCCACTAGAAGGACAGACGACCTGGTAAGCTATGCAGGAAGTCGGTGGATGCAGGTGGCTCAGGACCGTGCTTTGTGGCATTACTTGGGGGAGGCCTATGTTCAGCAGCGGACTTGTGAAGGGCTGTGATGATGATGATGATGATTTATTGTATTGGAATATATCTCTTTTATTTAAATATAATAAGGATGGTAAGGTGAAGTGTTTATATAAATTAGTTACTTTTCCCAAGTACCGTAGTTAGTAGCTTTACAAGGACTTGTATTAGAGTTTGGTATATAAACAACAAACATAAACATGACCGGATTAGAGGAAGGAAACAATTTGAACCGTTGACCGAATGTGTGTTCAAATCAAAATTTCTTCGAATGTAAGCAATGTTTAGCTTTATATTCCAATATAACAACAAAATGTGTACATTATTTTTTGTAACGTGGTGATGTAAGTACTCTGCCACTTCCTCATATTCCGTAGGTGTCGTAAAACACTATGTAGATAAATTGTAACACATGATGGGTAGCCACGTCTTCTTTATAACAACTCAAAACGTTACAAACTGTGGTTACCAACCCGCATTCCAAGCGTGGCAACTATGGGAAAGTTCCCACTATGAGGCAATCTATGGAGGGCCTATATTCAGCAGTGGACTTTTATAGGCTGTAATATAGCAATAATATATTTATTTACTCTCACAATTTAGGCTAACAAAGGTAAAGTATAAACAATGTAGACTATGGGCAGAGAGTCTGGTGTCTACCAGGTGGAAGCTTGTGATACGGATAATGTACGGTAATGGATGGAATTATCATTTTTGTTTGCGGTTTATCACAGAAAACAAATCATTATAATATTATTTATGGAAACGAGTTTTAAATAAACATTCAACACGATGATATTTAAACTTCTATATTAGTACTCCGCAACTAGCTTCTAGTCGAAAACATTGAATCTTATGTCTGCATTTGTGTATACAGTATTTCAATCGGTTACAAAGATACGTTACGGGCGTTTCGATGTATAATTATGTATTCGTATATACAAAATGTGTTGATAAAATATAAAGGAATATTATAATTCAGAGTTCGCCTACTTCGGGACGTCCTAATTATCTAAGATTTGGCAAACGTTAGACGTGATGATCTCCATCACATCATCAAAACATGATTAATACGACGTGTTGTCTATTAAGTCTTGAGCACAGAACACTACACTCGCAAAGTTGGCTTATTCACACTATAGCATTCCCCACACCATAATCTTTTCAGAAATCACACATATAAAAGCTTAATTTAAAATGTACAAGGGATTAACCCAGTCCTAAATTAATTTAATTAAATTTATAGCGGCAAAATTAAAGCTTATAATAAACAATGTTTCTTCAAGAATAAGGTTAGTTTTACCTTAAACCTATTATGAATACAGTAATGGTGGCATCTGGCAAAGTAACAAAATTGTAAATAAAGGTGGAAATGAGTTATATTTATTTGTTTACTTGCTGTAGTACATTTATGGAGGTGAGCTAATAATGTAGAATGAATTAAATAAAAATATTTTTATAAAGAAAATTCATTCTTTATCATCTTCTATAACTACTATTGGCCAAATACTGGAAACGAGGCATTTCATCTTAGTCCTAAGATGTGACAACGCATCTGCATTTTGAATCTTAATCAAGGATAAATGTAGATGTCTATGGACCACGTCATTCAATTACTGCCTGAATGTGTGCTGGTCGTTTGTACCCTTATTCTATAAAAATCTTCTAAGTGTTCGTTGGGTCCTTGTTAGGTATGCAAAATAACAAGCACTTAAATTTAATTATTTTTGAAGTGAGGTTCGCGTAAATACACACACAGCCGGTGCGTCACACTCTTCCTGTCGGTACTTCGTCCTATTTTTTCGAACATGGCTGACATACTGCGCTTCAAAATTGTGTGATAAAATTCTTGTCGAATTTTTCCAAAAAATAAGGTGTACAATTTTTCGACGGCAGGCGGAATAAATCAAGTGTTTTTCTTCTTATAGAATAAGAGTCACAAAATAGCAAACAGTCCACCTGGTGATAAGTGGATGCTGTGACCCATAGACATCTATCTTCCGTTCGAACTAAGAAAATACTGAGACATCAAAGCAACTGCACGGTAAAGGTTTAATACACGGTAGAGTAACTAAAAACTTATTAAAATTTAAAATATTATATTATATTTTATATTTTAAAAGATAAAGTTTTAATCAGTATCACTAGAATCTTTGTTTTGTGAATAGCCGAGCCCTTTTTTCACGGGTGATTTTAATGTATTAATTTCAATTTGTTCCCTAATAAGTTTTTTAAACTGTACTTTCAGATACACCGCCTGCACTTGTTGTTTCTAATATTTTCCTCGGTCACATTTAAATCACACAGTTCGTCTTCCTCGACTATGAATTATCGATCCACTTTTATTCTTATACATAGGTGAGGTATTCATTTTCAATATTAAATGTAATAAATGAGCAAGACATAACCGTTTCGTACAAAGGTCTGCCTTAAACTGAGCCCTGTGAACTTGACTTTCTTATTTTTGGTAACCTAATTGCTCTGGAGTCGTATAAGGCTGGCGGTCAACGATGACTCACTATTTTCTTCATGCGAACGAACTAAAAATTTATCCTGAATTAAGAATCAAAATCAGATGTGTTGTCAGCCTGAGGACCAGGATATAATGCCTCGTTTCTGGTCAAAAGGATCTCCGGTTCTCTACATTCAACATACGAAACACAGAAGCATTGAGTTGCTACTTTACGTCAGTATTCCGTGAGGTTGTGGTTCTTTCCCGGTCAAGCCGACCCATTCGTGCTACAAACGTAATATAGCTGCAGTGTGGCTCTAACACGTAAAAGTAGCACCTTAGCAGACTTTTTGGCCTTTCCTTCCCTTATTTTACTTTAAATATAAGTCTTATTCATGTTACTTTCTCTTTTTCTCTTAACTAACCTCTATAAATTTAATTATATTGTTTGTCAAGCAGTAAAGTTTTAAAGGTTTCAAGCATCTAGCAACAAAAGTATGAAACCATGGAGGATTTATCTATATTCATTACTCTATACAGGTGAGTTTTTAGTGAGCCTAATATCGATTCATACGGGTTGTTATAAAGCTGTTCCTTTACGTTTTTATTGTCTTATATTACCTAGTGTGTGAGATTTCGAGTTCTCTTTTTGAAAGGTTATAGCAACATTTATCAGACAACCTAATTTTTTTAACTTTGTTTTTTATTTTAACTTAATTTTAATTGACAACCGCAGAACTAGGATCTTCAATATTTTTTTCACCTGTCTTCTTTTTATTTCCATCAGCCCATTATCACTCGGTTGCTGAATAATCAGCCTCTACAATGGACAGCAGAATTTAGGGTAAAAACTTCGTTCAGGAATTTGCGATAAACTCCACGTTTGGGAAGCGGATTAACGATCGCTGTGCAAAAATAGTGTGGCGGATCTTAAGTTATTACTACACTTGATGATGCCATCATGCGACGTGTAGATGTTGCGTGGCGGACCTTTAGTTATTACAACACCGAATGCTGCCACCATTCGCAGTGTAGAAGTTGCGTGTTGGACCTTTAGTTTTTACGACACTGGATGATGCCACCATTAGCAGTGCAGATATTGTTTGGTGAACCTTCAGTTATTACTACACTGGATGTTGCCACCATTGGCAGTGCAGAATGTGTGGCAGATCTTAAGTTGTCGCCACACTGGATGCTGTCACCACACAGTGTTAGCATAACATCACATAACTTACCATTGACACAGGCCAGAAATAATTTACATCATTAATAAATTGTGTGCGTTTGCTGAAAGTTGACTTCTGAGGCCAAATTTAGGCTAATGGGACAATAATTCACAAAGTTTTGATATATTTTGCTACGTAAACGTTGAATCCCACTGTAAGTAAAATGCTAATTTAATACTTGAATTAACATTATTTTATAGCTATCCCATATCTAATTTTGAATATCTAGAGTAAATTAATAAATTAAGTAACGCTTATATAGTATTGAAAAAACTTTAAAAGGTAAAGGAATAGCAAAATATCAAAATGTTTTACTTTATGTTACTACAGATTTAATGCGCAGCGTTTTTCTTGGTAAATACGAGTACATAATCGTATGTGGTAGAGCCATGCTACAGCCATATTGTAGTCGTAGCACGAATGGGTCGGTCCGATCGGAAAACGATCATACTCACACAAAACATCAAAGTAAAATAGCAATATAATGCTGCCGTGTTTCATACGGTTACTGCAGAAAACCTTAAACCCTTTTTTACTGGAAATGAGGCATTCCATCTTGGTCCTCAGGGGTTTCAGGGGCTAACGCATTGGCGTTTTGATTCTTAACCGAGGATAGATGTAGAAGTCTATGGTCCATCGCGATGATTCACCATCAGGTGTTGTTCGTTTGTTATCTTAAACTATATAAACAAAAATATAAAATAAATGACGGCTCCGTGGCGTAGAGGTTAAATGTTCGAAAGCGGCGCTTCAAGGCTGCGTGTTCTAATCATTGTTCTGAGTTTGTGTGTCCTTGTGCAATTTATGTATTTAAGCATTTACCGCGGTACGGTAGAAAATCCTACTGTGGGGTGACATTATTATTTAAGAAATAAAATTCCAATGCTTGATACGGACCTCACACTCAAAAGTTCATTCATAGTCTTTTCGAGATGTGAGTTTTCTGCGAACAATTGTTTCAACTCTATTAAAATACGAGCTATGGCCCATTCGATTCGTAATATTTTTCTGAAAAAGGCGTATTTACTTCCTGCAAACAAAACTTTTAGCAATTGTTATTACCAAAAAACTTTAAAAAAATTAGCTCCAGATTTATGAAAATAACTCAAAAAATATAAGGAATTTTGAAAATCATAAAAAATATTCTTAAAGAGGAGAATATTTGAAACAAAGCTCTCGGAAATCTATCTCCGTTATTTATAATTTTAATTTAAGCTGAAAACAGGGATCCGCGAGGCCGCAAGGGCATTCGCGCGTCGCCAATGATCCACAGCCTGTAATTATGCTAGCTCTTTATTACCGTGAAGTGTAAAGTATCCACTATCTACACATATCATCTCGTGGATGTCGTAAGAGGTGACAGTGTGAACAAATCAGGAGATAGGCAAAGCGCTTGCCAAGCTTAAACTGCTTTAGCTTTCCAAGCGTCGCAACTATGGCAAATATCCCCCCTATATAATGTATGGGAGAAGCCTGTGTTATGGACTTCAATAGGCGGTGACGGTGACCATGCTCGCTCTTTATACCGTTGAGTCCGAAAGGCAGCATTGCTCTGCTGCTTGGCGAAAGGAATAGGTAAAAGGGTGGATTTTACCCCGACAAACTACTGTGTAGAAAATAAATTCTACCGCCGATTGAAGTGTTTCAATGTTACAATGTGAGCGGCGGTTTCAAATCTCGCACGGAATAAGTACGTTTGTATAGCTTATAAATAGTTTATGATAATCCATACGAAATTTAAGTATCTAAGATGCCTTCAGAAAAGAAATTTCTAGTGTGTAATAATGTCTAGCGGGGCAGCTGGTGTTTCTCATAAAAGTGGACACATTATAATATTTTCATTAAAATTTACCTTAATATATAAGGAAAGGAATGAAAATTTATATATGTACATGTTCCTTTCTTCAAATAGGGGAAAGAGATAACCGTCCTTTATAGAAAATTGCACTAGTCTATGTTAATTAAGTTTTCAAGTTAAGTCGGGAGCAGGTGGCGTTAGAGACTCGCGACAACACGCGGTGCGTTCTACACAGACTGCGATTCTTGGAGAAACCTTTATATTATATTGCGCTTGCAAAAATACTTGAATTTAAATACTCGGGTCATCTGCAGGTCGAAAACTTATATGTGAAATTATCTATCGATGATTTTCTAATTCTTTTATTTCAAATATCGTTTCTTATTCCCACAAAGCTTTCATTTGTCTACTATGTATGTTGTGAAAGACTTTCTTTACTGCTTCTTTCTAAGAAGTTAATCTTTTGTAATTTTGCCAGGACATAGTGAAAGAGAGCAGCACGACAATATTAGGTCATATATAAATTTCGTGTTTAATTAATTTTTTGAACAACGTGATTACCTCGCCATTTACGAGTATGTTCTAATAGATATTCATTTCATATTTTAGGCAACCAATATGCATTTGCCAGTACGATGCTGCTACTCGGGACCTTTCTTCCTCATCAATTGACAGCTCTTTGAGCTATAGAGCCGGCCCACTGGCACGTCTTCCTACAGATCTCTTGGAATATGATTGTTACTCGTCTTATTTGGATATTCTTATTACGGATTATGTCACAATAAAAACATACATATCACAATAATGTTGATGTTTGTGTACCAAGCTGTCAGTCGCAGAACTGCATCTTGAAAGTGAAAATTTATTAGCTACATAAAATTGTTAACGTTTTTTAGTTAAAAAATGGAGTTATTTTTATTAAAAAATATTTTTATCGACACACACACACACACACACACACACACAATATATATATATATATATATATATATATATATATATATATATATATATATATATATATATATAATATTTTTTTATTTATTGCGCTGTTTCACGTGAAAAAGCATGATTATTATCTATCAACAAACAAATTTATAAATAAATATCAGTTTTATAAAATTTAATTAATTTGATTTTAAACATTACTTTCATCCATTTTATGTATCTGAGCGTGACGGTCACGCGAGTTCAGTGCTTTTTCCTCATCCTAAAAGTGTATAACATGCCTAAAGAAGTTTTCACGTCAAGCATTTTATTTTAATTTGAAAATTTTATTAATTACCACTAAGTTTACGAATTTTATTTCGTTATAAATAATTGCGCGTAAAATTAATTTTATTCTATATTAAGTATGCGTGTAAATATATAAATCATAATGTTGAAATTTTTACCATAAACACCTATTTCAAAGGCGCATCGTATTTATAGTACTAACTAAATGAAACTGGAAGCAGTTGGTGTCAAGAATTTATTATAGTCGAGGGACTTATTCCACCTCCATTTATGCAGTAAGCCTTATTTACGTATTTAGGCTAAGAGACTTCAAAAAAAAAGTGGTGTGCAATGCTACTTTTTTCTTTTATGTAGACACAACAAACATTTTTGTGATCACTACAAAAAGTTGATTTTTTATTTATTTTTTATTTTTAGTAACAAGAATTGCTTAATTCCATTTCCAAAAGTAACACAAAGGTAATTACGTTACGTAAGAGGCAACTACATAAAGTGCTAGAAAGATCTAATGGCTTCCATTATAGACCGGGGATACAGGGACGAAGTGTTGTACCGTAATAGATACGAGACGCTTGGTACTGTGATTCTCAATTGATTTGGTAAGTGCGGCAATTACAGGAATTCCCCCCTACAACAAAGGAGGTCTTGCCCAGCTATGATTTATATAACGGACTGATAAAGACAAAATAATAATGTAATGGTATCTGCTTACACGTACTAGAGCAGCGCACACACTTTTTAATAATCTTCGGTTCGGTGAGGCGTTTGATAAAACTCGTAGATTATGATTTTTTATGTTTACACCAACACTTTACATTTAAATAAAACTAATTTTTGCGGATTTCATCACGTATATAAACTTATTTTATATTCCCGACGTTTAGAGCACTTTACAGCACCCATTCATTCATCATTCATTGTAACTATATGATACTTTACGAAACTTGTAACGAATGCCACCTAATTTTACGAATACACGTAAGCGTATTTTTGCTGATGACAAAATAAATGCTTTTAATTTTTTAACCATTAAAAAGATATATTTATTTGAATAGTTTGATACTTCATTTTTATAGGTTTGGTGAGGTATGGATACAAATTACATAAGGAAGTTGAATTATTATAAGTAGTTTTTTATTATACTGTTCTATGCAGCACAAGAAGCACCTGCCAACTCGGTGTACAATTTCACGATAACGTTCCAGTAATGAAAAACGACGCACGCCCTTTACGATAACAAACGTCAAACTCCTACTTTTCATTTTATTAATTAAGAAAAATGTAAATGGAGCACAAAAGGAATTTACGAGTAGAAGAAAATGTCTCAAAAAAGGCACTTAAACAATTAAAAAGGAAAATCGAGAAGATTGAATTTGAAATGCAAATAAAAAAAATGGGTATAAAAAATTAGGTATGGCTAAATGACACACTGTATCACAAAACGTCGACTTGTTATTTTTTTGATAAGATATTTGTTAACGATATTTGCTCTAGGTCAAAAAAACGCTATCGGTTTTTATTACCAGGAGATTCACTGGAATCAGGTTTGTATTAACTTCACAACTGCTAACATCTGAAACGATCTGCCATCATTAATCCAGTCTTTATCTACTTGTTTCTCATTACAGCAGTCACTGACTATGTGTGGTACTAATTCCTCCTTAAGTTATTGAATATTTTTCTATGATATTTTATACTCCCATTTGATTAATAACATCACTAGTCCAGGAACCCATATGGTTAATGTCTAAAATCTGTGGTAGAATAACAGAAGTAATGGGTAACAAGACGGGATGTGACTGAGTGGGAATACTACTTAGTCATATCCCGTTTTGTCGAAAGTTCTGATAGAAGAGAGAAAGAGAAGGCTGAGAAAGTAATTATGTAGTTTCTATTTAAGTCACGCTAAAAATTTAGTGTATCATCCCGTAAGTTTTATAGTAGATGATAGAGGAAAATTGAAACTGGATATGGGCAGCAAATTCTTTCAGATAACAGCTGTACCTATGTAGTAATTTATGAAAGTGGCCTGATTTTGGCAGTGGACTTTAGTAGGCCCGTGATAATTATAACAATGTTATCCAGATCGAATTTTTATCACGTTGCCAATTCTTAACGAAGACTAGCCATGTGCGCAGGACAGGATTATAGTGCCCGCATGTATGTACAAGGTGCACTCTGATTTCCCTCACTCTAATAGTCTGATGGAACGGTAATTCGACATGACTGGAGAGAGATCAGGCGTAGGACCGATGGCTTTACTTGCTACCCGACTTAACTTATAAAGCTTAATACCTAATTATTAAAAAAACGCTGGTAATGAATACTATATTTATAATACCTACTATAAAACGTAATTGTACGAAAATCTGTTATAGCAAATACATGTTTGTTTACGAGCATGCCGTGTAGTGGTGCTGAAGAATATCCACTACCCCATATCTGTCCGTGAGTGTCGTAAAAGGCAACAGAGGGAAACAAGCATTAGATGTGCAGCAGCATCTTCCTGATACCAGTAAACGGCCCCCAGTCCCCGGAAGCCTCGCTATTTCTGGCTACAGTGGCGATAATGGCACGGCGGGGTGTGGGATGCTAAGAATCTCCGGTGGAGGTTCGTTTGCAACCTACGATGACTCGACCTGGCTAAATAAGCCCCACGCAACCTCAGGACTCTTTAACAATGTTGTAAAAATTGGGAGTGTGTTGACGAGGGTTGCATACCTCATACTCAGAATCACCAAACGGTATTCGCTGAAGATCATACAGGCTATACCAACCTCGGCACATCTCGATAGAAGGTGGATGAAATGCATGAGGATATTTCTAGAGCCATGCATTCCTCTAAAATCCACTATTCGGTGTTAATGGGACATTTAAATGTAAAACTAGGCACAAGAAAGAACGGTGAGCTGACGGTTGGGAAATTTAGGACAGGGAAAAGGAACCCAAGGGGACAGCAGCTGGCCAACTTCATGGAGAAAGAGGGACTTTTTTATGATAATCTCTTTCTTTCAGAAGCGTCCCCAAGAAATTAAACTTGGTTGAGTCCTGACGGTTCAACAAAAAATGAGATTGACTTCATTACGACGACTAGACGACAACTGTTCAGTGATGTCTAAGTGACCACAAGGGTGAAAACTAGCAGCGATCAACGAATAGTTAGAGGCACACTGAACCTAAACTTTACGTAGGAGAGGTCTCGTGTAATGAAGTCAACGCTCTGTCCCCCTCGTGCTCCAATCGAAAGTCCCGAAATCTTTGAGCTCGAGTTATAAAACCGTTTTCAGTGCCTAGAAGACTGCAATACAGTGAACGATATGAATGACAAGCTCGTGGAAACTGTCCATGCGGTCGGAGCTAACTTCTGCAAGACCCACTGCAGAGGAACAAAAAACTCTTCGATACACTCTAAGTCCCATGACTGTTAGGCGGGAGATGAAGCTGCAGTCATCAACAGATTTGACAGCATACCGGCAACTGAACAGACAGATCTCCAAATTTATGCGGCGGGACTTACGCAACTTTAATTCTTCTCGTATAGAAGAAGCAATCGAACAGAACCAGGGCTCCAAAGTCTTTGCCACAGATCTGTCTGCCAGAAAAAGTCAACTGTCAAAGCTCAGTATTAACTGAGTGTGGCGGCATCGTTTCCGGGACACCTGAGATTTTGAGTAAGATTGAGAGGTTCTATGGGCAGCTGTAGATATCATCGTTGGAGCCACAAGGAAGTGTGCGTAACGATCCAAGAGCAAGTCTTATCCGACACTATTCCGATGATATCCCGGACATCAGTCTAAACGAGACTAGAATAGCTCTTCAGCACCTCAAAAACGGCAAGACCCCAGGCGAAGATGAAATTACAGCGGAGCTTCTAAAAGCGGGTGGATAACGTGTACTTAAAGTCCTTTAGAAGCTCTTCAATTCCATCCTTAGTGGAACTACTCCGGAGACATGGAGCAGAATTGCGTTGAACTTGTTCTTCAAGAAAAGCGGCAACGCTCTATTGAAGAACTACAGACCGATTTCCCTACCGCGTCGAGCCGCGTCTACGTGCTGTTTTTGAGAATCATTACGAATCGTCTCTATAATATATAAACTCGCAAAACGTCTGGTTGTCCGGTAGTGAAAGGGAGAGGGAGGAATGGACTCATATAACTTCTTGTATGCGAATGGGTTTTTCTATAAAGCATAAAATTATAATATATAATATAGCATTTTGTGATGTTTTATTTTTCTGTATGTTATATATTTGAATTAGCATTGCAAGAAGACGCTAAACTTTTGAATTTATATAATATATTGAATATTTCCGCATAAAATTCAATTCGTTTCTCAAGTTGGAATAGTGTCTGGTTGCTGGAAGAGAATTGTGAAAATATAAATCTACGCGACAGTTACACAAAATTCTAAAGCAATATTCTCAGACATGCTAAGAATGGAAATCAGTTATTTTTTTAAATTATACGTCGTTAGTTTTTTACCCGAATAAAGCGAAGCAAAAAAGAGGGTTATGATTTTGACCCGTATGTATGTATTTGTGTATGTGGCTATGTATGTCCAACTGTTCCCTCATAACTTCTAAACTACTTTCGTGATTTGACAAATGAAGTATCATGAATATGACGACATTGTAAGTCTAGTCATTTGGTAGGTACTCACAAACCTGTTAGCACCAGCTTTTACCCTTGTTTACTGGTAGAGAATGCTTAAATACGCCCAGTGTAACTCTCATTTTAAGGAGTATTACCGTAAAGGTTAAATAAATAAATAATGATGCTCGACTTACTCTGTCCACTAGCCGTAACCATCCGTAATTGAATAATAGATAACTGCACGTTATATAAACAAATATTATTAAGTATTTTTTCAATTATGTTGTGTTTTTTAAGGATTAAATCCTTTCAATATTTGAGACACATATGCGTGCAACTTCAAAAAACAATTTTTTAAAATAAGTATTGCCGCTTCCATCCGATCGGGCGATGAGCCCTGCTGGTACTTCTTTTGATAGAATTAGGGACTGTAGTAACGGCTTAAACAGCATGGTGGCGCCGCGAAAGAACATCGTGATTTTAGTCTTTCTTTCTAAAAAGTCATTATCACTTTAAACACGATAACTTTTCAACTTGACGTTATAAGCTAAGAATCTCCGGTGGAGGTTCGGTTGCCACCTACGACGACTTGACCTGGCAACATTTAACGCACGCACCCTAAAGGACTGACGAGAAGATCCTGGAGCTGAAAGAAGAGACAGACAAGTGTAACTTGTAAATATTATAGGATTATCCGAGGTCCGAAGAGAGGGGGAGGACATGGTGATTCTCGAATCCTGCAACTTGTTCTATCACCGGGAGGGCGACCATCTATCCCAAGAAGGTGTTGGATTTATCGACCACAAGTCTCTCGTTAACAACGTTTTAAATATTGGGAGTGTATCGACGAGGATTGCGTACCTTATTACTCAGAATCACCAAACGGTATTCGCTGAAGGTCATACAAGTTTACGCGCCAACGTCAGAACATCCCGATGAGGAGGCGGAGGAAATGTATGAGGATATTTCTAGAGCCATGCATTCCTCCAAAACCCATTATACGGTGTTAGTTGGAGACTTCAAAGAAAAACTTGGCACTTGAAAGAACGGTGAGCTGAAGGTAGGGAAATGATGGATAGGGCAACGGAAACCAAGTGGCCAGCAGCTGGCCAACTTCATGGAGAAAGAGAGACTTTTTTATGATCATCTCTTTCTTCCAGAAGCGGCCCCATGGAAAGTGGACCTGGTCGAACCCCGACGGTTCGACAAAAAATGAGATTGACTTCATTATGACGACCAGACGCTAACTGTTCAGTGATCGCAGGGGGTGAAAACTGGCAGCGATCACCGAATGGTTAAAGGCACACTGAACCTAAACGTTAAGTAATAATAATAATAAGTTCTTTATTTCCAAGAGGTTGTACATCACGATATTTGCATAACATTATTTAATAAAGCTACATTAGTACATATACTTGAAAACATATCATCTGCAGCCGAACTAGGAGACTTGTGCATCAGCTGTCAGCGCCATATCCCCACCGTTAATTTATAAAAATATTAGGATGCAAGCAAAAGTTAAATAATCAAATACTATCTAAAAATTTGTACATTCCGCTAATATAACCTAAGTACAATGAAATTAATTGTATCACATATTATGTTTATATACTATGTTACCACTTATTACTAATACCAGGGTACAAACAAAATAATAATAATTTATACTACTAATGCCGTTCCTCTCTCATAAGATGTGTAATGTATGACTGTGAGAAGTAATTGTGTTATGAGTGTAATGTGAGTGAGCAGTTATGGGAGAGGAGCGTGTAAAATGTGTGTGTGTGTGTGTGTGTGTGTTTGCGCAGGTGTGTGTATGTGTCTGGTTATTATGATTTTATACGGGTAGTATTACAGGTGACAGTTATATAAGAATTTATTTTTAAGTCTGAATACTAAGCAGGTTTTCAGTTTCATTATAAGTTAATTTTTGTAGGTAATTATGTACAGTTTTTTTATAATTTATTTTATTAAGGTGGTAAATGTCCAATGTTTTATTTAGTTTATTATATAAGTGTGGTCCCAAAAATGCAAAGAATTTTCTTATAAAAGTTGTTTAATAAATTGGTTGTATCTACGGAAAATTTCCTGCGTTTATTTAAGTTCGATCGGTTGTATATTAATAAGCTATGTTGTTTCTGAATGATCGTTAATATAAACAGTTGTCTTACTGTAAGGACCTGACAGTTATCATAAAGCTGTGATGTAGGATAAAGAAAAGGTTTAAATGTTGCAACTTTGATTATAGCACGTTGAGAGATTTCTATCTTTTGTAGCACCGTTTTAGAGGCACCACCCCACGTTGATATGCAGTATGTTATAATAGACTGACATAAAGCTAAGTAAACTCGTTTTAATATATCTGGATCCAAAACGTGTCTAATAGTTTTAAAAATATATATTAATTTATGAATTCTTTTGCTAAGTGTGTTAATATGTTGTTTAAAATTTAAATTACTATCTATTATAACCCCTAGATATTTAATATATTCAACAGGCTCAAGTGAAAGGCAGGAACAGCTGTTATCCCTTGTTAAACAATCATATGAATGAATCACTAAGTTAAAATTTTCGAGGTTGCGAATATGTTTTCTTAATGAATAAACTATATATTTTGTTTTCGTAATATTGATTGAAAGTTTATTACGTAAAGCCAATTGGTAACTGCATTTATACCTAATTGTGCAGACGAGAATACATCTTTCCACGTTTCCGCGGCAAATATCAAAACAGTGTCATCTGCATATGAAATTATATGTCCCTGAGAGAGATTAAATTTTGTAAAATTATCAATATTAATAATAAATAAGGTTGGGCCGAGTATACTCCCTTGTGGTACACCGTGTGTTACTGGTGAATCATTGCTGGTAATATTATTTACACTAACGCATTGATATCTCTCAGAAAGATAACTTTCGAATAGTTTGAGTTAAGTGCCTCTGATACCGACATTTTCCAGACACAGCATAAGACACCACACGTTAGTAAAACGATAAAAAGAGAGACGGTTATATTTTACTTGTACGGTTGTATTAGGGGTACGAGTTCGCAAATATACTGCGATCACACTTTCTAACTCATATTGTCCTGGTAATTAAACGTTGAGGCGTATTTTACTTCAAAACCGGTTATACAATGCCGATCAACCGTACACCGCCGCTCGCTTCGCCCGTGCCTGTGTGCTCTGATGATACATCGCAATCGCAGACATCGCGGACGCGCGTAATCGACGCGATAGAACTGACGACAAAACTTCACAGTGAATCGGCGCCTGGTATTCCATCGCTTACGTTAAATGTTGAGCGTAAAAAAAGCAAACATGACGGAGTGAATCCTAACCTTATGTCATATATGAGTGAAATGTTTTCAGTTTATACGAATGAACAAGCAAAGCATTTCAAAGATTTACAAACTATAGTTTCTAGTATAAAAGAACAGAACGATGAATTAAAAAAGAGCATCGATACTATGTCAAGCAAGTATGATGAGTTTCTATCGCGGATATCCGTTCTAGAGGCAGAGAAAAGGCAGGATAGATATATTATACAATAACTACAGGAGAAAATAGAAAATATGGAAAGGAAGTCCAGATTTTCGGGAATAGAAATAAGAAACATACCTAAAAACATTGAAGAATCAAAAGAAAATCTATATAGCACTGTTAAAAAAATTAGGGGAGTGTTTGAATGTAAATTTGCAGGATTCGGACATAAAAGACGTGTTTAGAACTAATTCTAAGACGGGGACTAGACCGATAATAGTGGAATTTAATTCAGTCATTATTAAAGAAAAGATGTTACATGAAGTATAAAAAAATTATAAAACAAAACCAAAAAATGAGAAATTAAATACTTCGCATCTAAATTACTCACAAAAAACATCCCTATATATGTCACGGAGACGTTAACACAAAATACTCAAAAACTTTTCTATCAGGCCAGAATTTTCCAAAAAAAGTCATAAATATTTATTCTGCTGGACATCTAGAGGCATTGTATACTTACGCAAGAATGAAAATTCTTCTCAAATTAGAATAAATAATGAAACAGCTCTAGAAAATCTACGGAAGACCGAATGACTAGTTTTAACTTTTAGATTAGATATTTTCGCATCCTTTCTTTTATTTTTAACTAGCATAATAAGAATAAAGTATATTCTAACACTATACATTATAATACACATAGTCACAATTTACACACAGTACATAAACAAAAATCAAACATTATACACCTTAATTACATATTTTAAATCACACTTACATTTTATAATAAATCATATTCACTCATTTTATATATACTACTTACAGTTACATTTTTCAATCAATTTATCGAATAAAAGATATTATTTCGTCAATAACGAGACTCTGTTAGAGAAATTTAAAGTAATAAATAAAAGGCGATAATAACGCTCTAAGCTTCACTATTAACTTAGATAAATTTACGGTATCAAGATCGATAGCCTGTGACGTTGAAGATTGTTATAAGTATTTGTCATCTAGTGAATCCAACTTCACAATTATTACGTAGAATATACGAAGTATTAACTGCAATATTACAGATTTTGAAGTATTACTGACTACATTAAAAATAGATTTCGATGTCATTGTACTAAGTGAATGCTGGTTGCTTAATAAGGACAACTTACCTAAAATTACTTGTTATAATTTATGCTCCACTAATTTTAATAACAACCAAAATGACGGATTAGTAATATATGTAAAAGAAAAACATTTGTTCACGACTGAGGAGCCTCATTTTCAAGAAGGGAATTGTATCATAACAACATTGAATGATATTGTTATAATCTCAATATATAGGTCACCGTCATATAAAAATGTATAAAACTTTTTTGCCTTCTTGGATAGTGTACTACAGAAATATTCGAAACATAAAAACATAATTATAATAGGAGATATAAATATTAATATTAACAATAAAACAGATATTAATTCGGATAAGTATTTACAACTGACAGCATTCCATGGGTTATTACCCACTCATACTCTAGTAACACGTGACGCAAGTGGTTCGTGTATTGATCATGTTCTGCTAAAAACGAATAATCCTTCACTTACTATGGTTCCTCAAACTTCAATCACTGATCACAAACCTGTAATTTTATGTATGAAAAATAAACAACGTCAACAGTTTTATACAACTACTATCAGGAAAATAGATCACGATAAACTTAATTCGGATATGCAAAACATTGACTTTTTTCCTATATATAATATTAAAGATCCAAATACTTCTCTTGAATACATAGTTAATAAAATAAAAACAGTAATTGAAGTTAATACTAAATTAGTGAAGTTGCAAAGACAAAAATATCATTAAACCTTGGATTACGACTGGTCTTCTTAGATGTATTCGTCACCGTGATAAACTACATAAGAGGGCTAGGCGATTTCCAGATAGTGAAAGTGATCAAATTATATACCGAAGATATCGTAATCACTGTAACGCATTGTTAAAAAAGGTAAAGAGAAATTATGAAAAAGAGCGAGTGAATATGGCTTAAAATAATAATAAGAAGCTATGGGAAGTACTTACTGATATTATAGGTAACATGAAAAAGAAAGGGTATAACAGAGAACTGTTAAATATATCTAGTACGCCGCAAGTATCTGTTAACCTTATTAATAATTATTTTGTAAATGTAGGTAAAAGTTTGGCAGAGAGTTTTAAGGTAGGAAATAAAAACAGTGAAAGTTTTATTATTAACATTGGTGAAGAATCAAATTATTACTTAAATTCATTTGCTTTATTGGATACGGATGAAAGGGAAGTAGAACAATTAATTGACAATTTGAAAACCGACTGTTCAGTTGGTTGGGATGGAATTTCGAATAAATTTATTAAAAATTTTAAATATTTGTTAATACCTCCTTTAACTAGTATATTCAATCAATGTTTAAATGATGGTGTATTCCCTAGATATCTCAAGAAGTCCGTAATTTGACCTATTTTTAAAGAGGGTGAAAAAACCTGTTTAAGTAATTATAGAACTATCTTTATATTACCCGCTTTATCCAAAATTTTAGAGAAAATTATAAATAATAGACTTACAAAATATCTGGAGAAAAATAATTTATTGTCAAATACGCAGTTTGGTTTTAGACATGGCAAATCAACAGAGCATGCCGTTCATACTCTTACAAATTTTTTGTCATCGTATTTAGACAGTGGAAAAAAAGTGTATTTCTGTTTTCTTAGATTCGGCGAAAGCATTCGATACCGTGTCAATAAAAATACTATTAAAAAGATTAGAAAATGTCACTATCAGAGGCACTCAACTCAAACTATTCAAAGGTTATCTTTCTGAGAGATATCAATGCGTTAGTGTAAATAATATTACCAGCAATGATTCATCAGTAACACACGGCGTACCACAAGGGAGTATACTCGGCCCAACCTTATTTCTTATTTATATTGATAATTTTACAAAATTTAATCTCTCTCAGGGACATATAATTTCATATGCAGATGACACTGTTTTGATATTTGCCGCGGAAACGTGGAAAGATGTATTCTCGTCTGCACAATTAGGTATAAATGCAGTTACCAATTGGCTTTACGTAATAAACTTTCAATCAATATTACGAAAACAAAATATATAGTTTATTCATTAAGAAAACATATTCGCAACCTCGAAAATTTTAACTTAGTGATTCATTCATATGATTGTTTAACAAGGGATAACAGCTGTTCCTGCCTTTCACTTGAGCCTGTTGAATATATTAAATATCTAGGGGTTATAATAGATAGTAATTTAAATTTTAAACAACATATTAACACACTTAGCAAAAGAATTCATAAATTAATATATATTTTTAAAACTATTAGACACGTTTTGGATCCAGATATATTAAAACGAGTTTACTTAGCTTTATGTCAGTCTATTATAACATACTGCATATCAACGTGGGGTGGTGCCTCTAAAACGGTGCTACAAAAGATAGAAATCTCTCAACGTGCTATAATCAAAGTTGCAACATTTAAACCTTTTCTTTATCCTACATCACAGCTTTATGATAACTGTCAGGTCCTTACAGTAAGACAACTGTTTATATTAACGATCATTCAGAAACAACATAGCTTATTAATATACAACCGATCGAACTTAAATAAACGCAGGAAATTTTCCGTAGATACAACCAATTTATTAAACAACTTTTATAAGAAAATTCTTTGCATTTTTGGGACCACACTTATATAATAAACTAAATAAAACATTGGACATTTACCACCTTAATAAAATAAATTATAAAAAAACTGTACATAATTACCTACAAAAATTAACTTATAATGAAACTGAAAACCTGCTTAGTATTCAGACTTAAAAATAAATTCTTATATAACTGTCACCTGTAATACTACCCGTATAAAATCATAATAACCAGACGCATACACACGCACGTGCGCAAACACACACACACACACACACACACATACACACAAACACACACACACACACACACACACACAGACACACACGACACACATTTTACACGCTCCTCTCCCAAAACTGCTCACACATTACACTGATAACACAATTACTTCTTACAGTCATACATTACACATCTTATGAGAGAGGAACGGCATTAGTAGTATAAAATATAATTAATTTGTTTGTACCCTGGTATTAGTAATAAGTGGTAACATAGTATATAAACATAATATGTGATACAATTAATTTCATTGTACTTAGGTTATATTAGCGGAATGTACAAATTTTTAGATAGTATTTGATTATTTAACTTTTGCTTGCATTCTAATATTTCTATAAATTAACGGTGGGGATATGGCGCTGACAGCTGATGCACAGGTCTCCCAGTTCGGCTGCAGATTCTATGTTTTCAAGTATATGTACTAATGTAGCTTTATTAAATAATGTTATGCAAATATCGTGATGTACAACCTCTTGGAAATAAAGAACTTATATATACAAAATAATAATAATATATAAATATATATTATTATTATATATACAAAATAATAATAATAATAATAATAATAATAATAAGTGTTTATTTCAGACGTAAGGAACATCCATAGATTGTTAGTATGTTAGTAACAATTTTTCTTAACTTCTAAGTTCTAAACTAAGTTCTTAACTATAAGTTCTCAAATTAATTTATAGTAATTATTTTGTTTTCACATAATTAATGGAATTGGGTGTTATATTTGTGTCTATTAAATTAAAGATGCTAAGCAAAAGATAAGGGGTGAAAACGCGAGGTATTTTCGACGGTGGTGTGTCTTTTCTAGGAGAGTGGTGCTGAGATTAGTGGTGACGGGGATAGTGCACGCTGTTGAAGAAGAGCGGGTCGTGCTCTTCAAACCAGGTAAGGCACTTCATTTTAGTTTATTGCACGGATCTTATTTGATTGATTTTTACCATTGAATAATTGAATAAGATTTTTAACATTTTTAATTTTTTTTCACGGGGTGCACATCGTGTTTTGTTTCAAATTTCTATAGTGATCGGAATGAGATAGAAATTTCCCGAAAACGTCCTAGCCAATTTGTATCCGTCAGTTGACCTCTTGTTTCATACCTGTTAAAGAACAACTGAACGAAGTGTAGCTGCTAATTTTTATATTTCGTTATATTTTTATTTTTAAACCCACAGCTTACTAGTGTAGTAAATAAATATAAACAAATAAATAAATTTGCAGTATCTCTTTGTAATCTCAAACTAACAACTTTTTTACTAAATATATATAAGAGTATATATATACGGTACCTACTTATTACAAAAAAACTATTTAAAAAAAATTCTGTCGGTCTGTCTTATTGTTCCGAATATTATCTGAAATGTCTGGACCGATTTCGACAGGACTTTCACTGGCTGATAGCTGATTTATAAGAAGTAGCTTAGGCCTCTTTTTATTTTTGAAATACAATTAGGCTTCCGCGTAAAAAAATCAAACCCCATTTCACACGGACGATGTCGCGGAGAACGGCTAGTCATAAATATAAATAAAAATAACTTCAGGTTAAAGGGAAAATATTGCTGAAACCAGTAACTCATCTGTCAACCATCAAGGTTCTGACACACAATTAATTGTAATGAATTGTAATAAATCATATCTATTTCAACGTGGCTAATCCTTATCCATATCATATAGGCTGATGATCGGACCGTAATTTCAAACATGGTCAACAGTTCGAAGTTGTGCTGCTGGCATGGTCTTAAAAAGACCTGACAAAAAGATACCTGTTATAAATGTTTCGTAAGGTTTACACGGAAATTATGATATGGTTGGTATTCATCATATTATATTATAAATGATAAATACCGAAGTAAAATAGCAGCTTAATGCTGCTGTGGTTTGAATGGGAGTGTAGAGAACCGCAGAACTTTTTAACTGGAAATGAGGTACTCCATCTCCGTCCTCAGTGGTGACAATGCATCTGCATTTTATTTCTTAGTTGAGAATAAATATAGATGTCTTTGGGCCACAGCATCCAACTACCATCAGGTGGACTGTGTGCTGGTTTGTCACTTATTCTATAAAAATATGTGACGAGAACCAGAGACCGGTAACTGGGCATTCCATCTTAGTCACCTTCTAGGGATGACAAGAATTCTTTTTTTAATTTAAGAACTAATGTTGGTGTCTATTAATTAATTACAGCCTATCAAAAATCCACAACTTAACATAGGCCTTCCCATGTATATTTGCCATAGTTGCCACATTTGGGTTGTGTTGTTATTTGGTAGATGCTTCTTTTTGAATAAGGGTAATAAGCAAGCACACAGTCCACCCGATGGTAAGTGGTTGCTGTGGCTCATAAAGATCCTAAATTAAGAATGAACATGCATATGCGTTATCACCTCTGAGGACTGAATTGGAATGCCCCGTTTCCAATAAAAAGGGTCTCCGGTTCTTAACATTTACCATACGACCAAACAGCAGCATCAAACTGCTATTTTACACTGACGTTCTGTGAGAGCTTGCTCCTACCCCGATCGAGCCGTCCCATTTTTGCTACAACCATAATATAGCTGCAGCGTTTCTCTACCACATAAAGCTCCTGCCGCTGCTGATCCTCTCCTGTTTTATTTACTTTTGTCGCCTCTTACGTCACCTATGGAATGATATGGGGTAGTGGGTTCCCTTCCCTGGCGCCACCACACTAGTGAATATAAGATAGAGTAATAAGTGTGCGTGTGAACTATGTTTGCCTAGTTTATCACAAAGAAAGCAACGCAAGTAAATATATTTTCGTCAACGTAAAGAGTTTAAATGAGAAAATTTGGCAGGATAGAATTAGTAAACAGGTTGATAGTTACATGGTATTAGACTTAGTCTTAGTCGTTATGAATAATATTACTGTAAATATAAAGTATGCAAAATTATAACGTAAGTAGTTCAAATTCAAATATTTAATTACATAAATATAGGTAATGTATAGGTTGAAAATTAAAAAATAAAAAAGCTAAACAAACCATTTTCTAACGTGTTGGCATGTACGATTTATGAGAAAATTAATCAAATGTCATTTTTTCAACCGACTTCTAAAAAAGGAGGAGGTTGTCAATTCGATTGTATTTTTATACGTGTTACTTTAGAACTTTTTTAGGTGAACCTATTTTGATATTTTTATGACTTTCTGTCCAATACTTTCAAAGTTACTAGTGTAAATAACAGTAACAGAAAACGTTAGATTAAAATTATCAAGAAATTTAATAATGCTGTCGATATGTCTATCCAACGATCCCCTGCCTGCCGCAAATAGGAGAAAATTAGATAAGAGAAAATAAGTTTAAACGAGAAAATTTAGCGCGATAGAAGCGGCAAACAGACGGAGATGCCGTGTAACACTTTTATATCGGTTGCTGTACTTATTGCCGCAAAATTATTGTAGCGCTAGGATGATTTTATACTTCCGAGTAAGCTCCTTTCTTCTCCTTAAAGGCCGCGGTAGCATCCATACTCACGAAGTGGCACTAAGATTAACTTCCTGATGCCCTGGTCAACGAAGGCTACTTTTACTTTCTAAATAATCTTAATATGTAAAAATTACGTGTCACGTTGTTTTTCCGCGATGGACTTCTAAACTACTAAATCGATTTTAATCAAATTTGCACATCGTGTGCAGTTTCGTCCAACTTGAGAGAAGGATAGTTTTTTCACCCATGTGTGTGACACACAATTTTTTTTTTGCAAATTTAAGGATTTTAATAGGATATGACACTTCTTTTTAATTCCAATAACTGTTTTTGGTCTGACTCGGGATTCGAACGGTGCCACTAGACCAGGGGTCGGCAAGTAGCTTTAGGTAGTGTGCGGATAAACCTTGAAAATTTTTACAAGGTTCAGAAAAAAAACAACTGATAATAATTAAGTGTTAGGCAGCTATTTATTGTAGGAGTAAAATTCTGAATTATAAAATTGTAGAATTAATGTGAAAAATTGCATCGACGGTCTTGAGCTAGGTTTTTATAGTTTGGTTCTCGAGAAGAACAGCAAATTCGAAGAGTGTCTTCTAAGTGAGCGTCCGTTAATCTCGAACGATATTTGTTTTTCAAAAAATTCATCTTTGAAAAAGATGTTTCGCATACGTATGTTAACCAAACATAGTGGCCAAATTGATAGCAAGTTTTTTGCAATTTTCATATTTTACTGGGACATGTTTGACCCAAAATTCTTCAGTTGACACAGTTTTATATATTTGCAAAGATACATCTTCTTGCAGATCGATTATTTCCATTTGAAGTGATGGCTTTGACAGATTAAACAACTTGGCAGTCACATCTGTCCATTCTGCTGCTACATCAACTTCAAAGGGTGACTTAAGAAACAGAGACAGCTTGCCCATCTCTGCAAAGTCTTGGAATCTTGTGGCAAATTCGTTCCTAAGATCGGCCAAAAATGTTGTAAGCACTGCAATGTCTTCTTCAGAGTTCTCCTTTTTATATTCCAAAATTGTCGGAAAATGAACAAATTCTTGTCTTGCAATATCTTTTTCAAAGATATCCAGCTTACGACGAAAAGCAGAGACGCTTTGTATCAGATCACATATTAATTTTCCATTTCCTTGTAACTCTGCGTTGAGTGCATTTAAATATTTCAAAATATTTTTTAGAAAAGCCACAACCAGTATATTTGTTACGTACTCAAGGTGCTTCTTAGCTCCCTGCGTATCTAAGTTTTGCAAGAAGGAGGTTACTTGTTCTTTTATTAGCCAAAAACGTTCAATAACTTGACCTTTACTTAGCCAACGAACATTGTTGTGTTGCAGTAAGTCAGAATACGCTGAATCACATTCAAAAAGAAACTCCTTGAAATGTCGGTACTGAAGAGCAGAATGAGATCTCATAAAATTTACTAACTTCACGAAGCTGTCCATCACTTCTTTCAGTGTAGCGCTAAGTTTTCCACAAAGGGCTGCCTGGTGAATTATGCACTGATACGATATTAGGCCTGGATTTTTATCCCTAATTCTCTTTACTACACCTTTTTCTTTGCCAATCATTGCTGGGGCCCCGTCAGTTGAAAGCGACACAATTTTATCGTAACTGATGTTAGATTTAGTAATAAATTCATCAATTACCTTGAATAAATCTTCTCCTCGAGTGTTACCTTTTAGAGGCAATATTGTTAGCAACTCTTCCCTAAAAGTTTTACACTCAATGTCAAGAAATCTGACAAAAATTGACATTGTTCATCATCAACAATGTCACATGACTCATCAAGTGCTATAGCGTAGCAAGATGCCCTTTGCAGAAGTTCGAAAAGGGTGATTTTAATATCAGCAGCTAAAATTTCAGTTCTTCGCCTATTGCTTCTTGCTGATAATGGAATATTTTGAATTCCAGCGACAACATCTCTTTTTTTTCTTCAAAAAGTGCCGTGACTGCTGCCAACATACATTCCTTCTCTATCTCTGAATCCGAAAATGGTTTCTGGTGTTTATTAAGCGTCCAGCACACACGTAACGCTGCTTCTGTGGATTTTTCTTGGTCGCTTATGCAGCGAACTAGTAATTTTGTGCTTTTATTGTAAGAACGGAGATGTGCCTGAAGTTTTTCTTTACGAGCCTCACTGCCAAGAGGAAAGTTTTGTGGAATTGCTGATGAGTCTTTCATAGTGTCGCTTCAAATTTCCACTTTTAACAATAGCAACAGTTTTATTGCACATATTAGGCACACTGGAACTGCTTGAGGCCTATCCGGCAGCGTAAAACAATATTGTTCAGTCCATTCTTCTAGAAACCTCCTATTTTCACTGTCCACTTTTCGCTTTTTTAGGATCCATACCACGCTTAGGTACAAAAAAAATAATTTAATTAAACGAACGAAAACTCGACAAATCACAAAACAAATAAACTGTTGCTCCGCGATTTGCGCTGCGACTGACCGACTAGCAGTCTGCTTTCCTCCCCGCCCGCACGCCCACACCCCCGATTTCGATACTCACGGGCGCTGTTGCTAGTACATGCCGTCTCGCTCTCGCTCGCGTGTTAACAATACCTGGCGACTCGCTAGGTCACGATCAGTCGCAAGCTTGCAAATTGTTTTCTGAGGAGCCATACCACAGAACATATATATACATATATACCCTAAAAAGGGAGCCATACGTGGTCCTTGGGAGTCCGTGGGTCCGTCAGTCCGTGGGTCCGTCCGTCCGCTGATTCCGATCAGGTACCTCGCCGCGTTCGGTTGCCTGCGACCCTACAGTGAAGTGCAGTAGTTCGGTCGAGCCCATGCGCTCCCAGTACGTTTTATTCAAGAAAGAAGACAAAGACATTTTTACCTGCGTGCGCGAGTGCTTCAGTGTCGTTGTGCTCTGTACGGCCGCCAAGTACATCGGGCCGCCGGCCCATTGTTCTGTTTGTATGTAGTGCTAGTTTAGTGCCCCACGTTCTCCGGATTTCCGGTAAAAACTGTAAGTAGTTTATTACACACCCGCTGCCTCAGAGGCAGCAATTCTATTTTTAAATTTCTGTGTTCGCTTGTCGCATTAGGCGACAGCTAGGTACACACCCTAGCGTACCAACGCGCTAGTTGCATACGTGTTCGTTTAGGCACACACCTCCCCCGCTGAAAGGTGGGGGGGCTTGATACACAAGTGTTTGTTTCCACTGACAAGATGGCGGCTATTACTATAGCCGAACTCGCCGACTTCTTCGGCCAAGTGTGCACCGACGCTTGGGCTGCTTTTCTAGCCCAACGTAACTCGTCCACGGCTGAACGCCCCGTAGTACGGATAGACGATCCTATATCGCCGAGCACCGGCCGCTCGACCCCTGTGTCCATTGACACAGTGTACGACGCCGCGTCCCCCGCGCCTTCTGCGCTCTCCACCCGCGGTCCATCACCGTTGTTTTCGGACGCTGAATCAGGCTCCGAGATGGATATCGAGATTCGCCGACCTGATAAACCCGATGACGAAGGCTTCACCTTAGTCTCGGGTAAAAAGCGCAAGCGCCCCGCCGTGAAAAAGGGAGACGAGCCTCACTCGGCCCCTACGTCGCCCAACGCCACTCCGGCTAAAAAAGTCGCGCCTTTCGCGCGCAAAATTACCGCGATCAAAGCCGCGAACCCGACTCAGGCCGTACCTAGGAAGGACAAGCCGCCGCCACCTATAATGTTACAGGATAAGTCGCGCTGGAGCAACCTATCCAAGTGGACAGACTTCAAAAAGATATTCTGCCCCAAAGTCCACAATGGACCACAAGGCATCCGCATCCACGTCGCAACGACGGACGATTTCCGCGCTTTAACTGCGCATTTAAAAGCTCAAAACTTGAGCTTCCATACTTACTCTCTCGCGGAGGACCGTAACCTCCGTGTTGTAATTCGCGGACTCCCTAAGGAGCTAGAAACAGAATTCATTCTAAGCGATCTTAAATCGCAAAACCTGCCTGTCAGAGAAGTGCACAGGATGCACCACGCAACTGATAAGAAACGCTATCTCGATCTTTGTCTTGTCATACTGGACCTGTCTCCAGAGGGCAAACAGATATACAATATCACTAGGATATGCAATCTCACGGGGATTTTTGTAGAATCCCCGCGTAATAGGGGCATCGTTGGCCAATGCCATCGATGCCAATTATACGGCCACTCGGCAAAGAACTGTTTCGCCAGGCCTAGGTGCGTCAAGTGCCTAGGTGATCATGGCACTACTGAGTGCCCCCGAACGCCCGAGATGGAGGGCCCCCCGAGCTGTGTTCTGTGCGGCGAAGAGGGACACCCAGCGAGCTATCGCGGGTTTTTTTTTTTTTTTTTTTTTTTATAGAAGAGGGGGCAAACGAGCATGTGGCTCACCTGATGTTAAGTGACTACCGCCGCCCATGATCAACCGCAACACCGGGGGAATTGCAGGTGCGTTGCCGGCCCTTTAGAAAGGAGTAAGCTCTTTTCTTGAAGGTCCCCAGGTCGTATCGGTCCGGAAAAATCACCGGTGGTAAATTATTCCACAGAGAGGTTGTACGCGGAAGAAAACTCCTTTTGAAACGTACACGTAAACGGGTGTTCCAAAGCGCCGCGTAGGAAGCAGAACGGAGGAGCAATCCGGCGCGGACGGGCGGGCAACCACAGTAGGTCGCGCCCACGGCATTTTGCCCCATCGGTCGCACCAATTTTTTTTTTAGTCGTTTTTTTTGGCCGCCCCCGTTAACGGGACTTCCGGGCAAGGCCCAAGCCTTCCGGTGCATTCAGCACCTAAGCCCAACGCATGGGTTAAGCCCCCCAGCGATTAACGCCCTTTCGACTCACCTCACATCAGCGGTCGAAAATTGCTCCCGTAAGGTTCGTGTATCGAGCGATCAATACACGAAACTTCCGTCGGATGTTCGACGGCTGATTAGAGCGAAGAATTCCGCGCTTAAAACTTACGACCGCTATCGCACGGAAACCAATAAACTTCGGGTACGTTCTCTACAAAACGAGATTAAACATCGAGTAGCCGAGTTTAGAAACGATAACTGGGATAACCTCTTAGAAGGTATCAAACCATCCCAAAACGCCTTCTGGAGACTAACAAGAGCTCTTAAAGCCGACAAATCCGCACCGATGCCGCCTCTCGTGAGGCTGGACCGCCCCGATCTCGCCCTTGACGATCTCGAAAAAGCCGAATGCCTAGCAGACGGTCTAGAGTACCAGTGCACGAAATCCACTGCACCAATAGATCCCGCTCACCTATTGGAGGTAGAAACGGAAGTAGAACGTAGGTCTGCGCTGCCACCAGCGGGTGAACCACTCGATCCTGTGACAGTAGATGAAGTCACCGAAACTATAAAAAATCTTCAAAATAGAATAGAAAATAGATCAGCCCCTGGGCCAGACGGCATCAGCAACAAGGTGATCAAATCCCTTTCGGCACCACTTATTTGCCTCCTTGTTGGAATATTTAACACCTTTCTCACGAACTGCTCCTTCCCGGACATCTGGAAAGAAGCAGACGTAATAGGGATCCCAAAACCGGGTAAACCGCGTAATCGTCTCTCTAGCTACAGACCCATTAGCCTGCTCAACACATTGGCCAAACTATATGAGCGCATTATTCCTAAGCGTCTCCGTCATTTCACCGAAACTAACAGACTCCTCCCAGACGAACAGTTCGGCTTTAGAGCCAATCACTCATGCACTCACCAGATTCATCGCCTAACAGAATACATTCTGTCTGGCTTCAGCCACAACCCGTTAAGAAAAAAGTCTCGAAACACGGGAGCCCTCTTCTTCGATGTCGCGAAGGCGTTTGACAAGGTCTGGCACGACGGCTTGATTTACAAGCTGTACAAACTAAACGTGCCCGATAGGCTCGTGCACATCATACGAGCTTTCCTTTCGAACCGCTCTTTTCGATATCGAGTGGAGGGAACTCGTTCTTCGAAACGTTTCCTCAAGGCCGGGGGTCCCACAGGGCTCCGTACTATCTCCACTCCTTTTCACACTCTTCACGAGTGATATCCCAAAAGACCCCGTAGTGAACACCGCTCTCTTTGCCGACGATACGGCACTCTTTGTGTCAGACCCCAACAAACATAGACTCGCTATAAAGCTCCAAAAAGCGACCAATCGCCTTGGTGAATGGTTCCGCCTATGGAGAATTGACGTGAATCCCGAAAAAAGTATAGCAGTATACTTTCAACGGAATTCTACAGGAGGTTCTAAACCCAAAACAATCTCTTTATACGACCGCCCAATCCCTTGGGAAAAATCGGCCAAATATCTAGGCGTCACTTTCGACTCCCGCATGAGTTTCAAGACGCACATAAGTGTAGTACGCAACAGAGCCAAGTCAATAATTGGCCGTCTACACCCCCTCGTTAACAGCAAGAGTAAACTGTCCCTAAGACACAAACTCCGACTGTACAAAACCTGCATTAGACCAGTTATTTCCTATGCAAGTGTAGCTTTCGTCCATATAATATATAAGACCCATATTTTAAAACTCCAAAGAGTACAAAACTTTTTCATCCGAAAAGCCACCGGCGCACGGTGGTATCAACGGAACTCTGACTTACACAATGATTGTGAACTACCATCTATCTCCGAATATTTTAAGGAGATGTCCCAACGCTACTTTGATAGAGTAGAAACCCACCCTAACCCGCCAGTGACAAACGCAGCTAACTACGTTCCGATAGCAAACGTCGCGTCCTATCTCCGTAGACCGCGAAATGTTTTAATAGAGCCACCAATATCGCTCGATCCAGTCGACCCAAGCGTCGCAGGCACATCACACAACGACACAACACCCACTCTAAATGGGACAAACACAAATAGGACAACGAATGGGACGCGTCGCACCCGCAGACGGGCACGACGCGTTCCAGCTCACCCCGCGTACACACCGTACATCCGCGTTCCTGGACGGTTCTCACCGCCTAGACCATCAACCGACACGAGCTGAGCAGTCAGAGACGGGGGTCCGCACTCCCCCCCCTTGGACTGCGGTTAGATAGCTCAAAGAAAAACGCCTAAAAGGCGACATGATGATTGGTAACAATATCAAATCATAAACCATCTCATCATCATTTTCACCTCATTGCCTTTACCTCTTTAATTAGCTCGCGGCCTTGTAGGCCGCGAGCTCCTGAGACAAGATGAAGCTGTAAGAGTCGCATAGACTAACAGCACTAACATCAAGATAATAGAGAGACCGCGGTCCGCATGTTACTGACCGTTGCACTAGACCAACGAGGCAGTCAGAATTTGTTGCTACAAGCAGCATTTGTATTTCATTTGTAAACTACAAGTATACTTGTAGTGTAATAATGTACATATTGATATACAACTACAAATAAAATATTTATCAAAAAATCAAATGTTAGTTAAAAAAATTAACCAAGTTGATGAATGAAATATGTTTGACTGTGTAAAAAAGTATTTAAAAATGTATTCCTTTGAAATCTATGGCTAACAAATGCAAGCGAGAAAAAACTAACGACGATAATAAATAGTATTATCCTGGGGTGTCGTGTAGTGGCGGTGTAAGAATATCCACTGCTGCATATCGTGCCGCGGGTGTCGTGAGAGGCGCCGGAGGGAAATTGAGACAGATGATGGGCAGGAGCAGCTTCCTGAAAACAACTCAAAGTAATTAAATAACATCAGTTACCAACCGGCCCACCAAGCGTGGCAACTATGGCAAAATGCCCCCTATGCGGCAATCTACGGGGGAGGCCTATGTTCTGCAGTGGGCCTTTATAGACTAGTGGATGTAATGGATGGATGGATACTTCCCATCTTATAAGCACGTAAATACATCATTTGTACAAAACTAAATATTTTTATAATATTCGAAAATATTTTTCCATTATAAATGACCTTACTTATATTTTTCTATAACAACTCACAAGAGTTTTTGCAAAATTAATTTGCAACAAAGTGTTACCGCTCTTCAATGTAATATTTATAAAAACGCCAAGGTTAACAACATCACCTATTGTACGCCAGCTAGATGTCGGCACCCCCGGCACGCTTACCGAAAACAACGGTGTTGACAACGGATGTTCTTTGAGAAATAACGACGCGTATCAACGATAAAAAATGAGGAAACATTCACGCCTGATTATGAATTTAAAAAATGAGCACGTAGGAAATAGGGTGTAAGCCAAGAGACGAGTCTGAAACTTTAAGTACATATCGTATATTTATAATTGAATGTACAAAACGTTTTAATTTTTAATGGAGATGATGACAGTAAAAAAGCAAAAAGTTTTATGATACTCTACATTTAAGTTGAAGTCAAAACATTATCTATTATTACCATTTGTATAAGCTCGCGTAGTATTCTGAATATCGAAGTTATCGAAGTTTACTCTTATAGTCCTGATGATTAAAATATTATTAGCTCATTTTTTGAATATTTAAACAATTGGATTATAAAAGAATATAAAATAATACTAAAGTAACATTCAATTAAAAATCAGACAAATTAATTAGCGTTTTCTTTTTATAGAATAAGCGTGGCTAACGACCACATTAACACTAACGCCTCCGTGGCGAAGTGGCTTAGCAATGTATGTTTGGTTTGTAGAACAAGTATTTGTTTGGCCTACAAATAATTGTTCCGTGTCTGGATGTCTGTCCTTGTAAAATGTATGTATGTAAACTGCCCCCACGATACAGGAGAAAACTCTAGTGCGAAGATGACGTAGGCTGCTATTTTACACTGGTATTCTGTGAGAACGCGTGGTCCTGCCCCGGTCGAGCCAACACATTCGAGCTACAACTATGTATAATTAAATGGTTAAACGAACTTACCTTAAGTGAAGTTCAACCAAAATTATACGAAGCTCCTTGTCCTAGACATTCTTAACAATTGTAGTACGCCGTATTTCATGCCAGCACCACAATTTATCCAACCTCGCTAAAAATATTTAAGAAGCAGTATATATGGCAACACTGCATCAACCCATCCGTCAATGCAATTTAATTATGTTTAAAGCAAGTAATTAGATGAGCAACCCTAACCCAGGGAGGGTTGGGCCCAAGGACACAAGGAGCTTCGTATAATTATGGTTGAACTTCACTTAAGGTAAGTTCGTTTAACCATTTAATTATACTCTCTCCTTGTCCTAGACATTCTTAATAATTGTAGATGTTTGAGGACAGGGTTGCGAATTTATAATAACAATAAATGGAAAATTTGCAATTTTCCTTATTTTATAAAAATGTTGAAGATATTGTCTGTATATCATAAATTTAAATTAATAACATAAAATAAATTATCTTTATTTTATAACATTTCCTTATACACATAAGGCCAGCTTGATTGCAGCAGAAGTGGCCCTGAAGAAGAATTATGACTGAAAAGATAACAATCTGGAATATCTATTCCAGTTTAATTTATAATAAATTTTAATTTAACATCTTATAACTTACTAACTTACTTAAGAAATACTATTCGAAGTGGGTTAAATTTATCACTATTTTGTGTTCTAATTTCTATTAAAATATTCACAAGAAAGGCTCAACCCCTTCTCATTTATTTTTCCCATACCAATCCTGTTGAAGTGAAATTCTATCTATATCTTAACTATACATCTAAGCTTCCCTTTGAATAAATGTAATATTTGTTGAAGGACAATGTACGTATATTATAACCTGTAACTCAACACAGCTCAGCTTGTTACTAGTTTTTTGTAAATTTCTGTATTCTCAATATTTATTGCAATATTCTGTTTGTTAAATAATCTAAAAGTAACTTATTATTTAGTCTATTTTTATAACCCAAACCTAAGTAAAGGAACAAAAGCCCAGTAAGGAATTTCATTACACTTACTACAATTTGGTACGATAGAGAATTAGTATTTTTATTATTTTTTAGTTTGTAGTATTTGACATAGGAGAGTTCACTATAATAATTCTTAGTATGAATTTTGGAGTAAATCTTGGAGTGCCATATTTTACAAAATGCTTCACTAATAGTAACCTACGATGTGTATGAGATGTCTATGAGATGACTGTAACATGACCCAATAGTCTGATTATCATTATATAGGCAGTGTTACTAATAATTTGTTATTATATGCAAAATAAATAATTAATTTTTTTCATTTACTGCCCATGTGAAAAAAAAACAAAAACAAAAGCCTATGGTTTTTTTGATTCAATTGTTTTTTTTTTTTGACATCATAGAGATTACAGGAAATACATAAAAGAAGAATCGTCCCCCCCATCTAATATAACTGCCATGGTGTCTGGGTCATATCTACAGAACCCCATTGTTAAGTATATAATAATTTTATTTTTTCTCGTTACTAATTTGATCAATTCTTGTTTATAAGAGCTATAATTCATATTTACAATTAACAGCGTAAACGGAATTTCCTTGTTAGATGGTAATGCGACTCGTGAGCTTATTGCGAAATATGCAACACCAACCGGATCTAATTGTAAATCTAAACAATTCTCAAATGAACTTAATCACACACAAAATTTTACCAAAATCGGTCCAGCCGCTTAGGAATTCAGTCATGTGACACAGGGACACTACACACAGACGGATGTAAGTTATAATGTTTTTAATTATTTAGCTTAAATACATTTTTTTTAGCAACACGTGGCTAAGAGGCGACAGAGGGAAACAAATCAGGAGATTCAGGCGAGCAGCGTCTTCCCAATAACAACTAGAAATAAAACCTGTGGTCGCCAACCCGCCTGCCAATAGCGGCAACTACAGTATATGTCCCTCTGTGAGGCAATCTGTGTTCGGTTGTGGACTTTTAGTAGGCTTTAACGGTAACGGTTTTCCTAATTATAATTCATTCATAAATCATTATTAAAACGTCAATACTACGCGTTTCTGCTACAAAGTACGGTCCTGAGTAGCCATCGTAGCTCAAGACTGAGCACTCATAGTAAATTTCAGAAACCCGGGTTTGATCCTCGCTGGTTCATTTTTGTTTGGCACATTTTTTTAAACGTTACCCCCCCCCCCCCCCCGCCATTATGGTTTTCTCCTCTATCGTGAGGGCAGTTTACATGCATAAATATCACACAAACACACATCCAAAACTATAACAATTACTGGAAGGCCATTCAAATACTTGTCCCATGCGGGATTCGAACTCGCGCCTCTTAGTGCTGCAACTTATTGCTAAGCTACTGCGCCGTGGAGGCGTGACATGATGAAACCTACAAGTTAGTAAAATCGCAGATTTGTGAAGTCCGCTACATTCTCAACAGCATACTAAGCCAGGGCTCTTTGCTCAAGACTCTTAGAAACGAGAAGAAGCCTTCGCGTAATAATCAAATTTATGGTGAACAGTTTTTCACTGAAGAACCACTAGAGCATGTTATAACTGTAATGTCTATGTACTTCTAGTAATGTTAGCAATAATGTCCTCTAGACCAAATTTCAGTCATGGTGGCCGGTTATAACGGAGACTAGCCATGTGTGTAGCAAATGAATATTGTGCCCGAGTGGTGTGCCTCAGCACGCTATTGCCTCACTGACGCGACCACAGAGATCAGGCGCAGGACCAACGGCTTTACGTGTTTTTTAAAGCAGTGGTGACACATCCAACAACATCCTTTTTCCTGTACACATAACTGAATATTAGCAGTGCACCAATTAGTTGAGTTTCTATATAGGTTCTAGTTACAGACCCATGTTTGAGGGATCTGTGTAGGTAATCCACTAACGCAGCTATTTTACGGTCTTTCACAGGGAATATCACCCTAGCTACTTTTAGAATTCGTTTTTGGCGACCACTACAAAGCTTTAAATGAATAAATAGAAAAAGTAAGAAAAAATTTTTAAAACACATCATCATTTTATTGAAATGAATTATCCTTACATATTTCAATTGGATATTACAATTAGGATGCTACATTTTTTTGTTTACGTTATCCGTTGTTGTATACGGTAGTTTTTAACTCGTTACATATTTCTCCTTATACAAAAGATGACTATAATCAGGTATATAATTCTATGACTGAAGGATTAATGCACGTATTTGTCAAATTATACGTGTAACACATAATCTTTTTTTTTATGAATTCATCCGTATTAGAATGCAAACAAATTTATTCATCCAACTGAAATTATGCTATGATTTATACTATGAATTACATTTATCTGACAATTTCAAAATACTTTAACTCGTCCGACAGCCAAAATGTATTAACATACAACGGTAATAAAGGGAAATATGTTGAACAGAGAAAGAAGTACAATAAATAATATGAATAAGGATGCACATCATCGATTTACCTGTGAATTTGATAAGAATAATGATCTTCAGAACAGAGGGACACAGAAAGGAGATGGGCAGCAGCATCTTCCTAATAACAACAATAACATAATAAAAAACTGCGGTTGCCAACCCGCTCGCCAAGAGTAGCAACTATGGCAAATATCCCCCCATGAGCAACGACGTAAACAAACGGCCCCCAGTCCCCGGCGGCCCCGCTATTCCTGGCTACGGTGGCGACCATGGTAACAGCGGGGTAGGGGATGCTAAGAATCTCCGGTGGAGGTTCGGTTGCCACCTACGACGACTCGACCTGGCAACGTATAACGCACGCACCCTGAGGACTGACGAGAAGATACTGGAGCTGGAAGAAGAGGTCGACAAGTTGCGCTGGCATATTATTGGATTATCTGAGGTCTAAAGAGAGGGGGAGGACACGGTAATCCTCGAGTCCGGCAACTTGTTCTATCACCGGGAGGGCGACCATCTGTCCCAAGGAGGTGTCGGATTTATCGTCCACAAGTCTCTCGTCAACAACGTTGTAAAGATTGGGAGTGTGTCGACGAGGGTCGCGTACCTGATACTCAGAATCATCAAACGGTATTCGCTGAAGATCATACAGGTCTACGCACCAACCTCGGCACATCCCGATCAGGAGGTGGAGGAAATGTATGATGAAATTTCTAGAGCCATGCATTCCTCCAAAACCCACTACACGGTGCTGATGGGAGACTTCAACGCAAAACTAGGCACAAGAGAAGGCGGTGAGCTGAAGTTAGGAAAATTTAGAGTAGGGCAACGGAACCGTAAGGGCCAGCAGCTGGCTGACTTTATGGAGAAAGAGGGACTCTTTATAATGAACTCTTTCTTCCGGAAGCGGCCCCACAGGAAGTGGACCTGGTCGAGCCACGACGGTTCGACAAAAAATGAGATTGACTTCATTATGACGATCAGACGCAAACTGTTCAGTGATGTCTCAGTGATCGCAAGGGTGAAAACCGGCAGCGATCACCGAATGGTTAGAGGCACTGAACCTAAAGGTTAAGTTGGAGAGGTCTCGTCTAATGAAGTCAACGCTTCGTCCCCCCTCGTGCTCTAATCCAGAATCCCGAAACCTTTTAGCTCGAGTGACGCAACCGCTTTCAGTGCCTAGAAAATTGCAATGCAGTGGACGATATGAATGACAAGCTCGTGGAAACTGTCCATGCAGTCGGGGCTAAGTTCCGCAAGATCCATCGCAGAAGAACACAAAAACTCTCCGATCACACTCTTAATCTCATGGCTGTTAGACGGGAGATGAGGCTGCAATCGTCAACAGATTTGACAGCATACAGGCAACTGAACAGACAGATCTCCAAATGCGTGCGGCGAGACTTACGTAACTTTAATACTGCTCGTATTAAAGAAGCGATCGAGCGAAACCAGGGCTCCAAAGTCTTTGCCAGAGATCTGTCTGCCAGAAAGATCCAACTGTCAAAGCTGAAGACTTAGTGTGGCGGTATCGTTTCCGGGACACCTGAGATTTTGAGTGAGATTGAGAGGTTCTATGGGCAGCTGTCTACATTCGCTGTACTGTATTCGGGCGGTGCTACAGTCTCTTCAGCGATGCCAAGTTGACTGTCGGTATATCGAAGTGCTGAAGTGTTTGTACAGTAGGGCGACGATGGCTATCCGAGTACAGAACCAGAGTTCGAAACCTATCCAACTGCAGAGAGGTGTAAGATAGGGTGACGTTATTTCCCCGAAACTCTTCACCGCCGTGTTGGAAGACGTTTTCAAGCTACTGGACTAGAAAGGATACGGTATTCACATCAATGGCGAGTACATCACTCACCTTCGATTTGCCGACGATATAATCCTTATGGCAGAATCGCTGGAGGACTCAAGCACTATGCTCAATGACCTCAATAGTGTCTCCCAACGGATAGGTCTTAAGATGAACATGGACAAAACAAAGATCATGTTAAATGTCCATGTCACACCTATGCCGGTAGTTGTTGGGAGCACTATGCTCGAAGTTGTTGACGAGTACGTTTACCTGGGACAAATAGTCCGACTAGGTAAGTCCAACTTCGACCGAGAGGTCAATCCACGGATTCAACTCGGCTGGGCAGCGTTCGTGAAATTACGACACATCTTCTCATCAGGTATACCTCAATCTCTGAAAACTAAAGTGTACAACCTGTGCGTGTTGCCAGTGATCACTTATGGATCTGAGACGTGGTCCTTCACTGCTGGCCGTATGAGGACGCTCAAGGTCGCTCAGCGAGCTATGGAGAGGGGCTATGCTCAGAGTTTCTCTGCGTGATAGACTCAGAAATTAGGATATCCGCAGTAAAACCAGAGTGACCGACCGATTTCCCATATAATAGTTTAATACGGGGTCGGTGCTAAGACATTGTGTAGGTATAGAAGAATTTAAACCCTGATATTAGAAGCTAACATGTGAAAATTGTTTTATTACTTGAGTACATTTAAGTCGGCTTTACTTTTTTAGCATATTGAGTAGACTAAGGAATGCCACATGGTCAAAGTTTTGCTAATGATTAGGTCAACAAATGACTTTCGGAAGATCATTCATCATCATCATTCATCATTACAGCCCTTCACAAGTCCACTACTGAACATAGGCCTCCCCCAAGGTATGCCACAAAGCATGGTTCTGAGCCACCTGCATCCATCAACTTCCTGCATGTCTTACCAGGTCGTCACTCCATCTAGTGGGGGGTCACCCATGTCATTATTCCCATACAATACAAAAAACATAAATTAAGTAAAATATGAAACTTTTATGACTTGAGCTGTTTTAGATAGCCGCAATGGAGAATAATGTTCAGTAGTTTTCTGAAATATTAGTTACATTTTAATTTATTTAGACGAATTAATCAAACTACGGCTGTTCCTAAAATAGAAGATTAAAAAATTGAAACAATTAAAGAATACGGCACTAGGATATTTTCTTACAAAAAATAAATTGGAAACCGAAAATCTTACAATTAAATGACAGCTTTTCAATAATGGTGACACTGTGGGTATCTGCGTGACAAATAATTTCACTTTAGTCACAACTTGGACATAGTCTACTTCTTTAAACGTCAATGGCATTGAAATAACTAAAATGTACTTACTTACCTATACTGCACATATTAAGTACCTATTTCAATGATCAATGTTGAAGTTTAATTATAATAAACTCCTTTAGATATTATTCATCTTTCCTTAATATTTCCGGTGATTACCAAAACTTTTAACTTTTAATTTAATTCATAAATACCGTTTTGTAACAATTTATTCAACAACAATATTATTTTATTTATTAAATGTTATATTTTTATTATATTGTGCATGCGCTGAAAATTGTGATTGAAATTGTGGCATCATTAAGTTGGAAAACTTTTATTTATTTTCTTTCAATATATTCTAAAGGAAGTGTCAATAACGGACTTTTTTATAGAATGTCGATGACAATCGAGTTCACCTGATGGTAAGTGGATGTTATGGCCCATAGACGTCTACATTACTATCCTCGATTAAGAATCAGTGTCACACTTGAGGACTGAGATGAAATACCTCGTTTCCAGTAAAAAGGGTTTTCCGATTCTCTACATTCACAATAGCATTAAGTAGCATTAAGCTGCTATTTTATACCGGTATTATGTGAGAGCGTGAAGTTACCCTGGGCAAGCCGACTCATTCTGCTACAACCACAATATGGCTGTAGCGTGATTCTACCACGTAAAATTATTTTTCAAGAAATGTAATAATAACAAGTAAATTACGTTCATGAATTCATGCAGTTTAATGGTTTTTCTTTAGACCAATACAGAAGTATTTTCTCCATAAAATACATTTTAATAATACAAAACAACACAACAAAACACAACTAATATTTCACCAAAATACTGAACATTATTCTCTATTGCGGCTATCTAAAACAGCTCAAGTCATAAAAGTTTAATATCTGGGATTAATCCGAACAATTCCTCAGAGCACTCCCCATGGCATATGTGAAAGAAAATGCAAGTGAATCGAGCCGATCGGAAAGCACTCGGTCGTCGACGATTCGAGCTGCTCTGCGCTGTATGCGGTCAAGTGGAAGGAGCTGGTACCGGAGAGCCCCAGCCCAGAGATGGGAACAGTATTCCATGTGCGGCCGAACCTGCGCTTTGTAAAGTTGCAGGCGGTGTACCGGCATGAAATACTGTCCCGCTCTACTGAGCACGCCAAGCTTTTTTAGAAGCCAATTTGGTCTTCTCTTCCAAGTGACCACGAAACTACACGTCACTCGATATGTCGACGCCCAGGATACCGATACTGGCTTAGGCAACAAAGAGAGTGCCTTGAAACTGGGGAGATACGACAAAGGGGTTCTTTTTAGCGGTTAACGCGCAAACTTGTGTCTTCTGAGGGTTAAACTGACTAGATTTAGTCGCCCCCAATCCGAGACTCTGTTCAGAAAAGACTCGACTTCAGACACAAGTTTGTCCCGGTACTCGGAGACGTTTTCCCGAGAAATATTGGCATGGTCGGTGTAGAGAGCATCACCAGTGCTATCATCTGCATAGCAATGAATGTTACGGGTTTGCAACATATCATTGATATGCAGAAGAAACAGCGTTGGCGAAAGCACGCAACCTTGTGGAACACCAGCATTAATGGGCTTGTAATCGCAGCTTGCACCGTCTACAACGACCTTGATGCTCCAATCTGCAAAGAAAGCTAGTGATCTAATCGCATAATTTCTCGGGAAGCCCATAGGAAGGGAGCTTCGAAAGAAGCGCTTTGTGCCAAACCCGATCGAAGGCCTTCGCAATGTCCAAACTAACGGCCAACGCCTCCCTTTTGTACTCTACTGCCTCTTTGGTTGATTACTCTGTGGCAACCCCAGTGACAGGTTGTAAAATATTAGCTCCCAACTATTTAGCAAAATTAAATATTGTAAATTAATAATATCCACCTCAATTTCTAGTTACAGTTGTTAAATAAGACTTAATTGTAATAAATAAAAGTCATAAGTATATTAATTAAATAGTGTTTTGTCGTTCAACTAAAAGTGACATCTGTAACTAACATTGTTTGAACTTTCTGTAAGTTATTGTAATTCTTGTTATTCCTTTTATATTTTAAGATTTACCTTTTAAATTAGTGCTGTTTCGGATTTCAATTTGAATTGTTTACCTGATAATTTAATTTGAGATTTGTAAGTAGACCCATAGATCTAGATATTAGTTTACTCTGTTTCTTCGGTTTTCTTTCTTTGTTTTCATTTGCTATTTACATATAATAGTAAAATGAATACACGCAACGCCAAAACGCGCCAAATGGAGAACCAACTTCAAATGGCGCTTCTAGAACTTAAGGCGTCAAAGGAGCAGTGTGAGCTGTTGCTTAAAGAAAGGGATGACAACGAAAAGGAAATAATAAATATAATTGCCAAAAATAGTCAACTAAAAAGTGATATGGTTAAGTTGCATAAAGACTACACAAATGTTTTAAAAGAAAGGGATCAGCTTCAGGGAACAGTCGATGAGTTTGACCGATGCAGCAAAGAATATGAGGAATCCCTCAGATTAATTGCTGCATTGCAGTTGCAGTTAAGTGAGGCTAATGAGCAGATTTTGCAATTAAAACAATACTTAGATGAATTGAAAGTGGCCCAAACTCAAAGTCTGTTCAATGAGCTCATAGAATTTAAATCTTCAAAAACATTGCAACCCTCCACAACAATCGATTTGACTGGTGATGATGTTGTCACATCAAGAACAGCAGAAAGGATTACACGCAGTAGAAGAAAGTTAAATAAATACTTAAAAATTAATAAATATGTTAGGAAAGTACAAAAATTAATTAAAACAAAAATTAATACAAAAAAATTATATAAATATATGTAAGGAAAAGCATAAATTAATTAATAAACTTAAATTATATTCAATTGAGATGGAAAATATGAAAAACTGTTATGAGACTGAAATAGAGTGTCTCAATTCAGAAGTTTTGTCGCTTAAAAACTCATTACAAATCATCTCGAATAAATATGCATTGGCTCAGGTTGAGATAAAAGAACACATATTGGCCATGAATGATCTGGTAAAGTCATGTAAATATAATGAGGAGCGCTTTGACTCCTTAATAAAACATCAGAGTGAGAATCAACACTCCATACCATGTTCATCGGGGACAATATGTGTAAATAGCAATGACTCCTTACTTTCACAAACACTCTATGACGATGCCATAACAAAGAATAAAAACTTAAAAAGTAGTTTAAATATTAAAAAAACATAAAGTTATTATGTACTGTGATGACATAGGAAAAAATTTGGGCATGATGTTAAATAACAATTTAAAAGGACAACTGATTAGTAATTATTGTATGCCTGGAGCATCCTTTAGTCATATAACGAATAAAGTTTTAACTAGTAAGTATTGTCCTAATAGCACATTAATAATTCTTGTTGGGAGAAGAGGCAATGTAAACAAAAATCAATTATTAAAATATATTGATTACCTCAATACTTTAAATGTACACAAAATAATCTTGTTTACATTGCCTTACATACAGGGTGGGCCACAGGAGAATAATGATTAAAATTAATGAATAATTTATCATGTAATAATAATTTAAATTTGACATTTAATTGTAACAATTATACCAATAGAATTAATTTAATAGACATTAATAATTTAATTAAGAAATTTTTGACTACAGATAGGTATTACCTATCCAAATATAATTTTTGTGCAAATGTCGGCTCAAACGGCAAATGTGCTATCGTATTATTTATATATTAACTCAGCCAAGGACTTGGCTATCCAGACATCTGCTCCTATTGAGCAGCATAATGATTGGAAATGTAATTTGGAATCCGTTCCAAGTAATTTAAATTAGAAAACGAGACAATAGAGGTAATCTCTAGCAGTTATAATAATTTAAATAATTTAGAATGTAGCTTACAAATCCTGAATAGTTGCAATTGTATAACTCCACAAAATGGTAATAAAAATTGTTTACACCTGGTGCATCATCATTTACCACGTGCTCGGCGGTGAAGGAAAACATCGTGAGGAAACCTGCATGTCAGAGAAATAAGACAAAAAATATTTCGAAGACATGTGAAGTTCGCCACAACGCATTGGGGCAGCGCGTAGTACACTTCCTTGCCCTAAAACCCCCTCAGAAATGAGGGGAGGCCTGTTTCCAGCAGTGGGACGTATATGGGTTGTAACTTTACTTTTTTTACTTTACTGGTGCATCAGAATATACAAGGCATGATATACAAAGAACTAGAAATTGAATTGTCCTTAAATAGCAACGATATTCATATTATATGTATTACTGAACATTGGTTAAAAGCTTATAATTTAATGTTTAACTTCAGTAATCACCAGGTGGTCAGTTCTTTCAATAGAGAAACGGTTTTAAGAGGTGGCTCCTTAATTTTAGCTAGTAAATTATTATCATTTAAAGAACGTAAAGATATTGTGAGCCTCTCTGTTGAGCGAACTGTAGAAATGGCATGTGTTGAGTTTGAGCACCTCATTGTTGTAAGCGTTTACAGACCCCCATGTTCTTTATATGATACTTTCGAAAAAATTATGGAGGAAGTTTTCGCTAAGCTTAATAAACAGAATAAATCTGTTCTAATGTGTGGAGACTTTAATATCAACCTCCTAGAAGCTTCCTCTACCAATATTAAATTTAGATCATTGTTTAAATCTCATGGTCTTTTTAATTTATTTTTGGAGCCAACACGTATTTCTGAATCTAGTGCAACATGTATAGATAACATTTTTACAAATGTTAAGCCGTTCAATAAACGTATAATTCAAAAAATTGAGCTTGATCACTGTGGACAATTAGTTTCATTACCTTATGTTCACAAAAAGCAAATAGATAAAAAAGTAGTGTTGGTTCCAGTAAATGCACATCGCTTGGAGAAGTTTAGAAGTAACATAGTAAAGAAACTTCCATTACTTTCATACCAAAATAATCCAAATTTTTTGTATGGAACATTATTTGGGCTTATTTGCAATGAATTTAATAATACTTTTACTTCTAAAACATTCTCCTTGAACAATCGCAAAGCATTTAATGAATGGGCGACAGTAGGAGTCCATAAGAGTAGACAAAGGTTGTATGAACTTTACAATGAAAGGTCATATAATACTAGCGTCAAATTTACGGAATATGTAAAAAAAATATTCCAAAATATTTTAATGAGTGTGCTCTTTTGCCAAGTCATTGTATTTTAGCAAGTTAATAAAGACTGCTTCTAATTAAATTAAAATGACATGGAGTATAATTAATAGTGAAACTGGTAAGGTCAACTCTCGCAATTCAAACTACCAGTTAAGTTTTAACAATAAATTAACTAAATCAGATCAGGACGTTGCAATGATTTTTGAGACATATTTTACCGATATTCTGATCTTAACCACTAAGTAACTGAATTCTTCTACTGACTTCGCCGAATCATTACTTAAAAAAAATGTAAATGTGTGTACAAAGAATATTACATTTCATAAAGTGTCATCAAAAGATATTGTAAAATATTTTAAGGCTATTGATATTAAGAGAACCGCCGATCTGTGGGGTATTTCTGTTAAAGTTATTGCGTCTATAATAGATGCGATCGCACCTCAACTATCTATAATTTTTAATACTAGTATTGAATCTGGTGTGTTTCCTGATTTAATGAAGCAAAGTAATGACCTTTATTTAAATCTGGTAGTACATTGGACCTCGCTAATTTTAGACCTATTTCTGTACTGCCAACAAATTTTTGAAAAAAATTATTCTTGATTTAAATGTTAAATTTTTTTTAATGTAAATAATTTACTTCATAAAAATCAATTTGGTTTCACAAGGGGTCGCTCAACAACTGAAGCTGCTGTTGAGCTGATTAAATATATATTTCATGCATGGGAAAATTCACAGGATGCTTTGGGTGTATTCTGCGACATATCCAAAGCCTTCGATTATGTTCACCATGAAACATTAATCAGGAAACTTCAACACTACGGTGTAAGAAGCGATGCTCTTAAATTAATTATTTCATATTAAAGTGACAGAACGCAAAAAGTTGTCATTAATAGTATGAGTTCTTCCGGGTCGATTGTACAAATGGGCGTGCCTCAGGGCTCAATTCTCGGCCCTTTTCTATTTCTAGTATATATTAATGACTTGCCTAACATAGTAGGGGATAACCATGATATAGTATTATTTGCTGATGATACTTCATTAATTTTCAAATTAAAACGACAGTTATTAAATTACGACGAAGTAAATAATGCTATTGCTAAGTTAGTCAATTGGTTTAATGTTAATAATTTGCATTTGAATTAAACTAAAACTACATGTATGAAATTCGTAACTCCTAATGTTAAACATGTCAATACTAATGTAATTTTAAATGGGGGGCAACTGAGTCTTGTTGATACCACCATTTTTCTTGGAATCACACTGGACGCAAAGCTTCAATGGCTCCCCTATATATTAAAACTAGCTAGCAGACTTAGATCTGCAGCATATGCTGTTAAAAAGATTAGAACTCTTACCAGTGTTGAAACAGCTACAATAGTTTATTTTCGTTATGTCCATAGCATTATGTCGTATGGTATTTTACTATGAGGACACTCGACTGACACTGAAATTATATTTATTTTACACAAGAGGGCCATTAGAGCAATATATAATTTAAAACCAAAAGAGTTACTGCGACAAAAATTTTAGGAAATACATTTATGAAAATGTAATGTACGTACACAACAATAAAAGTAGTTTTGTGAAAATAAGTGATATTCATTCTGTAAATACTAGGAACAGACACAAGCTCGTAGTACCAGTTACTCGACTCCACCGAGTCAGTAATTCATTCTTGGGGCGATGTCTATGCTTTTACAACAAAATCCCAGAAAATATACAAAATTTGTCATACACAAGTTCAAAAATGTTATTAAACTAAGTTTGTATAAAAAGGGTTATTATAATATTAAGGAATTTATGGATGATAATAACCCCTGGGAAGGGTGATCGCTACCAAGCTATTTCTAATTTGTCTTGTGTTGTTTATTGTAAACATTATTGTAAGCTATTATTGGAAAAAAAATAGTCCCGCTGGGTTTCTTGCTGGTTCTTCCCAGGACAGAGGTTTTTTTTGCGAACCAGTGGTAAATGAAAAAAGTGACTTTCAATAAGTATTGTTATAATCTACATTGAATCAAAAAAGTTTCTCTTTCTGTTTCTGTTTTCACCCATATGTGAGTTAGGTAGACCAGAGGATCACCAGCTGACCGACCACGGCGAAAACCGAATTGGCGGTCACTAATCAGCTGGTGATCCTTAGGGTACCTCATGATCTGGCAGTTAGCAATAGACTCCATTGTTTTGGAAAACAAGGAGGTGATGGCGATAGGCCGGTAGTTGGACGGGTATGAGCGGTCGCCTTTTTTAGGGATCGGGTGGACGAAAGCCGTCTTCCATGATTTAAATACTTCTATATAAAGGCTTCGCTTGCGTGAGAAAGCTTAAGACATTTATGAGACTATGGTGTATATTTACTCATAATATTACTTATCGAACAAAAAAAACTGACAGGTGGGATATAAAAGAAAACCGGAATAACGCGGTTTATTTATGAGCTTTAATCGGTCAGATATTAAGGCGCTGTACATAGTCAAAGTAGGCTTCAGAGAACATTTTTTTAGGAAAATGTATACATTTTAGAGCTGCAAAAAATACATGTTAATCTTGATCATATATATGGGGGAACCATTGTGTTCAAAACACGTTTTCGGTAAATTTTCATAAAAATCCATTAAAAACGAAATTCTAGTAATTGTAACTGGATTATTTATAAAGAAATCTGTATAAATTGAAAAAAAAATCTTTATAAACAAAAATGTGTATGAACGGGTAAAAGGAAATAGTAAAATTAAGGTCACCTGCTCGTACTGCCATTCAATCAAAATACATTAACCTGTAGGGTTCTGAGTAAGCACGCGTCCTTAATAAATAACTCGCAGCAGATGCCTCACCACTGCGACACATTGCATCTGCCTGACTGTTTTCACTAGCATAATTATTTTTGTAGACGTAATGAAATAGTTTTATTAACGTTATATTTTACTATGTATAGCATAGCATAGCTTTATATAATGCCTATTAGAGATAGAAATATATTTTATTGTTATATTTTTCACGACGGCCTGGTTGGGCTGACAGTTGCAAACGCGATTGCTGATCATTTGGTCCCGGGTTCGAATCCGTGGTCGGGTCAAAATCAGTTTATGGATTTTTTGTACAGAGATTCTGAAAGCACGTTAAATCGTTAGTCCTGCACCTGATCTCTCTCCGGTCGTGTCGAATTACCGTCCCATCGGACTATGAAAGTGCACGTGTGCTTGCACGTTCACTTGGGCTCTATAATCACATAACTAAAGATCCTTACTCTGTGCTATAATCCTGTCCAGCGCAGTAGGCTAGTCTTTTTTTTTGGCCTGGTCCTGGATTCAGACCCGGGACTTCGTGATCAGCAGACGCGTCAACGACCACTAAACCAACCAGACACAAGTGATTACAATGTCTTTATATCCTGAATCGAGGTCAAGTTTTTATATCCTGAATCGAGAACATAACTTTTTTACGTGGACTATTAATACTCTTGTTTTAATAATATTCTGAACAGAACAAATAATTAGAGCAAAGTTTAATGCATTTAGAAAATAAATTATTTACTCTAACAATGTTGTAGATTTAGAAAGTGTTTCGATTCATAAAATAATGGAGTTTCCTTGTAAGGCGTTTACTGGAGTGTTAATCCTGTTTGTGCTGGAAATACCTACGAGTTGACGGTGACACCGACCCAGTTACGTTTCGTATAGAAGACAATATCCTTGTTTGAAAGCGATATTAGGACATTATTTATTATCTAGTTGAATGCATTTTTATATAAAAATCACAAGCAAGAAAGAAAATAAATTTATTCCTGGCCACACCAAAACACAGAACAATCAAAATAAATTCAATACAAAAAAAAAAAACTATTTTACTGCAGCAACGAAACGGTCATCGACTCCGTTTGAGTTAACAGCAAAATTTCCGCAGCACTGTTATTTTTGTGTTTAGTCCTGTCATTGAAGACTTTTTTTTAAATTAAGACAATATTGTTGCATGAATAAGTCAACTAGCGCCATCTAGTGTCAGGAACGAGAGCGAGGGGAGCATTGAGAAAATGACATCACAAATCGCTCAACTGACAGCGCCTAGTCGAAACTCGAACGCTCGGTACCTTCCGCGTGTTTACTTGAACATTCTGGATATTTCTTTGCTAATTTAAATATATAGGCGCTGCAAGATGCGAGGAAGACAGTATTGAATTGGCGATACGAGCGAAGCTTCGGAGTGGAATTAAGTGAATAAGTGTGTTTAATTATTAGTGTTTTTAACTTTAATTTGTGTAAAGTAAATTAAAGTGTTAATTTAGGTAATTTTATCGGCAATTTTTATTGTCACGAACCGCAAGCTCGTAACAATTGGTGTCAGAAGTGGGATCAAATCATGCCGATTTTACCTAAGGAAGAAACGGAGGGTGTCCGTACCCGCAGTCAACGCCAGCATGAGACGGACCAGCGGAGATTTGGTGGTGCAACGGCGCAGATGTCGGAGGGCCAACTGCCAGCCACGGAGGCTGCGGGCCCGTCAATAGCTCCTACATCTGCAGCACCTGACTTAGGTGCTCTGATGGCGATGCTACAGGAGCAGCTACAGCGCGGACGAGAGGAACAGGCCCGTCTGTTGAAAGAGCAGCAGGAGGAACAGGCTCGCCGACAGGAGGAGCAGGCCCGTTAGTTGAAAGAGCAACGAGAGGAACAGGCCCGTCTGTTGAAAGAGCAGCAGGAAGAACAGGCTCGCCGACAGGAGGAACAGGCTCGCCGACAAGAGGAACAGGTCCGTCGGTTGGAAGAGCAGCTGCGGGGTGGACAGGATGAACAGGCATGCCGACAAGAGGAACAGGCCCGTCGGTTGGAAGAGCAGATGCTTCTCATGAAGGACCTTCACGCTACCTTCGGGAAAGAGATAAGGGAGGTGAAGGATAGGGTTGCTCAGCATGACAACCGCCTGTCGGAAGCTGAAACCCAAATCGCGAAAGCTGAAACCCGAATCGACCAAGTGAACAATCGGGTTGACAACGTAATGGCTGACATGAAGAAATCACTGGACGAACTCAAACTTGGAGATGGAGCTACAGCTCCCGTAGTAGCTACAACACCTTCGCTACGTGGGTTCAAGGTGCCACCGTTCGACGGTACCTCTTCCTGGTCGGCCTACAAAATCCAGTTCGAGGCCGTCATGGAGGCGAACGGCTGGAATAAAAGCCAAGCCATGACTGCACTCACCCTAGGCCTGCGCGACCAAGCCTTAACTGTGTTGGAAGCTCTCGGTAAGAAAGTGACCTATGAGCAGCTTCTTGAGGCCTTGGAAGCGAGATATGGCGACGCTCATCTGGAACACGTCTTTCGCGCGCAGCTTAAAGATCGCGTGCAGCGCAGCAACGAAAACCTGCAGCAGTGGGCCCTTGAGGTGGAGAAGATGGTTCGAAAAGCATACCAGTCTGTACCTGCGCTCATTGAAGGGAACCTGGTTCAGACATTCATCGACGGCATCCGCGACCTTGAAGTCAGAGCTGCTGTGAGACTCGGGCACCACGACACGCTTAAGAACGCCTTGGCCCATGCACTGGAGGTGGAAGCCGTGCGGCAGGATCATCGTTCCCATCGCATCAGGGAGGTTGCAGCAGCTACAGTTCGCGACCGCAACAGAGGATACAGCCCTAGGTGCTATGGCTGTGGGGAAAAGGGCCATCTTCGATCCAGCTGCCCTAAGCGAACCCTAGAAAGGGAAGGTGTACGATCTCAGGAGGGTAGTGCGGCCAACAGCACCGCCCTGCAGCAGCAGAGAAACGAGTAAAAGCCAGAACTGCGGGGCGGGTGCTGGCTGATGTTAAAAGAGCCCCAAGGATCTCGATCTCACAAACCCATGATGGGAACAGTCTAATCATCAAGGGCGAGGTCAACGGAATGCCGTGTAAACTGACCATAGACACTGGAGCCTCTCGTACGGTTGTTAGTTCCCAACTTATAAGCCAGTTCCTTGGGGACTCCGCATACAACCGAGAACGCATTAATTTGGTAACAGCCACCGGTCAGCGTATACCCGTCCGTGGAGAGAAGGAGATGGAGTTGAAGCTAGGCAACGTGATCTACCTGCATAATGTCATCGTGGCTGATATAATGGACGACTGCATCCTAGGCCTAGACTTTATGAGGAATAATTGTTGTGAGATCGACGTTAAGCAAGGTGTTTTGAAATGTGGACAGGAGGAACTTTTTATGGAAGGTGCGTTACCAGGGAACGTGTACAGCATCAAGAAGATTGTTCTTCCGCCGAGATCGGAAACGATTGTTCCGGTTAGTCTTCCACGAAACGCTGGGCAAGCTCACCGTTGTGTACTTGTGGAAAGGGTAAACAATGACCTTCCATGGAAAGTAGCTCGAACCTTGGTCAGGACCACTGACATCTCAGGAGTACGTGTGCTGAACCTTTGCGACCGGGAACAGGTTATAGAAAAAGGTACACTGGTTGGTACTTGTGAGGAAGTGGATTGGTTACGTCAGTGCCAATATATATCGAGTGGGAGCAAGGATTCAGAAACGAGAGTGACCACACTTTTGGAAGACTGTCGCAGTGTTCTGTCCCCGAACGAATTGGTGAAGGCGAAGAAGTTGTTACTCGAGTACGCCGATGTATTCTCATCAAACGATGCTGACATAGGAAAGACTGGTTTAGTTCAACACAAAATAAACACAGGTGAAGAGTTGCCTATCCGTCAGCGGCCAAGACGATTGCCGGTAGCACGTGAAAAGGAAGTGGAAACCATGATTGAGGGAATGGTGAGGGATGGTGTTATTGAACCTTCATCTAGTCCATGGTGTTCACCCGTGGTACTGGTAAAGAAGAAGGATGGCAGCATGCGGTTCTGTGTTGATTACCGCCGTCTGAACGACGTTACAAAGAAGGACAGCTATCCCTTGCCAAGAATTGATGACACGCTGGACATGCTTACAGGAGTAAAATGGTTTAGCACGCTGGATCTAAAAAGTGGCTACTGGCAAGTTGAAATTGACCCTAAGGACAAGGAGAAAACTGCGTTCTCGACGGGAAAGGGTCTGTGGCAATTCAGAGTAATGCCGTTTGGGTTGTGCAATGCTCCAGCAACGTTTGAAAGGCTGATGGAACTTGTACTTACCGGGCTAATTGGCGATGCCTGTCTGGTCTACTTGGATGACATCATCATCGTGGGCCGTACGTTTGAGGAACACCTTCAAAACCTGGAACGCGTGCTCATGAAGATTAAGAGTGCCAACCTTAAGTTGAGTCCGAAGAAATGTTCACTATTCAAACGGCAAGTCAACTTTTTGGGGTATGTAGTGTCGGAAGAAGGTATCCGCACGGATCCAGAGAAAATCGCAGCTGTAAAGGATTGGCCGGTTCCAAAAGACAAGACGCAGGTTAGAGCATTTTTGGGTTTGTGCTCCTATTACCGACGTTTTGTGAAGAACTTTGCAGATATAGCCAAACCTCTGCATAAGCTAACCGAGGAGAAGCGACATTTCTGCTGGGAAGAAAGTTGTAACATCGCATTCCAGGAGCTCAAGGACCGTCTGTGCAAAACACCTATTTTGGGATACCCTGATGCAAGCAAAGAATTTATAGTTGACACAGACGCAAGTGATATAGGACTTGGCGGTGTGTTGTCTCAACGTAATGGTGACCAAGAGGTCGTGATAGCGTACTTCAGCAAGTCGTTGTCAAAACCGGAAAGGAACTACTGTGTCACAAGACGCGAATTGCTAGCTGTGGTAAAGTCGTTGCAACATTTTAGCAAATATCTTCTGGGACGAAAATTTCACTTACGAACTGACCATGCTGCACTAAAATGGCTATTGCAGTTTAAAAACCCAGAAGGACAAGTTGCGAGGTGGATTGAACTACTGCAGGAATACGACTTTGAAATCGAACATCGCAGCGGGAAATCTCATGGCAACGCAGATGCATTGTCAAGAAGACCTTGTCCTGAAGATTGCAAACATTGTACTAGGCAAGAGAGTAAGGAAGTGGTATCCGTGAGGATGCTCAGGGCAGACCACCTCAGCAACGAGTGGAAGGACAGCTACATGCACAGAAGGAAGATCCGGACATCAAGCCGATTCTGGAATGGATAAAGGCCAGTGCTCCCAAGCCCAAGTGGAGTGACGTCTCAGCGATGAGTTCGACCACTAAAAGCTATTGGGCCCAGTGGGACAGCTTGCTGCTTCAGTATGGAGTTCTGTGTCGTAAATGGGAAAACGTTCGGGGAGACAGCTGTCATTTGCAAATGGTTGTCCCTAAAGTTAAAGTACCGGATGTTCTACAGCTGTACCATAATGATTGTTCAGGAGGCCATCTGGGAGTTAAACGAACTCTACTGAAGATCCGAGAACGGTTTTACTGGGTCCACTGTCGAAACGATGTCGAGGACTGGTGTCGCAAATGTACAAGTTGTGCGGCTGTAAAGGGACCTCAGACTCGTAGTAGAGGTGCATTGAAGTTGTACAATGTTGGTGCACCATGGGAGAGAATAGCCATTGACGTGGCGGGGCCGTTTCCGGAGAGTGAAAGCGGTAACAAGTATTTCATGGTTGTGATGGATTACTTCACTAAGTGGCCAGAAGTCTTCGCCATTCCAAATCAAGAAGCTTCAACAGTTGCAGATAAACTAGTTCATGAAGTCTTCTGTCGTTTTGGAGTACCTTTAGAGATTCACAGCGATCAAGGAAGGAATTTTGAGTCTCAAATATTCCAGGAAACTTGCCGAGTTATGGGTACTCATAAAACAAGAACGACTTCTTATCACCCGCAATCTGATGGAATGGTGGAACGATTTAATCAGACATTGGAGAGGTACCTAGCAAAAGTTGTAGACAATCGACAACGAGATTGGGACAAGCACATACAACCGTTTTTGTTGTCATATCGAAGTTCTGTTCACGAAAGTACAGCAGTGACACCAGCTTTCGCAAACTTTGGAAGAGAATTACGGCTGCCTGCAGACCTGATCACCGGGATACCACCCGATGCTCCACGCAGTATAACCGATTATGCAAATGACTTGCGGAAAAAAATGAATGACGTTTATGAGCACGTCAGACAATCGGGCCAGCAAATGTCTGAAAAGATGAAAACCCGGTATGACCGCAAAATGAACAACAAAGGGTTCGACGAAGGTTCACTTGTGTGGTTGCACAATCCAGTCCGCAGCAAAGGGAAATCTCCTAAGCTTCAAGCTAAATGGGACGGCCCGTACCGGATTGTAACCAGGATCAACGATGTGACCTACCGGATATAGAAAGGCGCAAGAGGGACTCCTAAGATCGTCCATGTGGATCGCTTGGCGCGTTATTATGGGACCGATAATGCTCGGGACGAGCATGTCTTAGGAGGGGGCAGTGTTGCATGAATAAGTCAACTAGCGCCATCTAGTGTCAGGAACGAGAGCGAGGGGAGCATTGAGAAAATGACATCACAAATCGCTCAACTGACAGCGCCTAGTCGAAACTCGAACGCTCGGTACCTTCCGCGTGTTTACTTGAACATTCTGGATATTTCTTTGCTAATTTAAATATATAGGCGCTGCAAGATGCGAGGAAGACAGTATTGAATTGGCGATACGAGCGAAGCTTCGGAGTGGAATTAAGTGAATAAGTGTGTTTAATTATTAGTGTTTTTAACTTTAATTTGTGTAAAGTAAATTAAAGTGTTAATTTAGGTAATTTTATCGGCAATTTTTATTGTCACGAACCGTAAGCTCGTAACAATATTTTAATTAATTGTACTGTTTATGGAAATACAATTGTTAAATTATTTTGCTGGCACCTTGAAAAAATAATTCTGGGAATGAAAATTATGAGAGGTAAATTTTTAGTAAGAGTCCTTTGTTTACTTTAAAAGGTGGTTGTTCACTAATTTTCATACATTACATCTCCTTAAACGTCCACTGCTGCACACAGGCCTCATGTGTGCCTTATCAGTGGATAATTACCATATTGCCTTGTCTGGCAGGCGGATTGGTTACCGTAGCTTTTTTTAATGTCGCTTCTTATGTTATTTATTTATTGTTATCGGGCAGTGGATTCACTACGCATTTGAAAAGTTTTTATAATGAGAAAGAACACAAGCTCTCCGATCACACTCTTAATCTCATGGCTGTTAGACGGGAGATGAGGCTGCAATCGTCAACGGATTTGACAGCATACAGGCAACTGAACAGACAGATCTCCAAATGCATGCGGCGAGACTTACGCAAATTTAATACTGCTCGTATTGAAGAAGCGATTGAGCGGAACCAGGGCTCCAAAGTCTTTACCAGAGATCTGTCTGCCAGTAAGAGCCAACTGTCAAATCTGAAGACTGAGTGTGGCAACATCATTTCCGGGACAGCTGTACACTTCATCGTTGGAGCCACACGCAAGTGTGAGTAACGATCCAAGAGCAGGTCTTATCCGACACTATTCCGATGACATCCCGGACGTCAGTCTGAGCGAGATTAGAATGGCTCTCCAGCACCTTAAAAACGGCAAGTCCCCGGGTGAGGATGGAATTACAGCGGAGCTTCTGAAAGCGGATGGAAAACCGGTACTTGAAGTCCTTCAGAAGCTCTTTAATTCCGTCGTTCATGGAGGCACTACTCCCGAGGCGTGGAGCAGAAGTGCGGTGGTCTTGTTCTTCAAGAAAGGTGACAACGCCCTCTTGAAGAACTACAGACCGATATCCCTTCTGAGCCGCGTCTACGTGCTATTTTCGAGAGTCATTACGAATCGTCTCGCACGCAGACTCGACGACTTCCAGCCTCCCGAACAAGCCGAAAAGGCTTTAGTACCATAGACCACGTACATACCCTTCGGCAAATTGTACAGAAGTCCAAAGAGTACAATCTGCCAATTTGCCTGGCGTATGTGGACTATGAGAAAGCCTTTACGCCGAGTAATGAATCCGATTTTCGAAAGTGCAACGATTGTTTTTTTTTTTTATAAATAATATTGTGACAATCGAACTTACAGTCCACCGACTTGTAAGTCTGTTGTCCTGTGGCAGTACTTCAAACAAAGAATCTGCCGCGATTTCAAAATTACCTGTCAATTTTTTTAAATTTTTAATAAAAAGTAAAAACCAACTTCTAAAACTGAAAAAGAATTGCTTGTTAAGCCGGTGCGAAGACAAAGTGTTTCGAATAATTACAGCGCTGAATTCACAAAGTTTTAAAATTCGTATGCATTTTGTTAATGTATGTTTAATTTGCAGAAAATATCGACTTGACTGCTTGCTTTTTCACGATACTATTGAACATTACGCATACTTTAAGGATCTTATTAATAAATGTTTTTTATTGATAGTCTCGGGTTTAAAGAAGAGTCTTCGTCACGAAAGAATTTTCTTAGCAGGGGCGCCACATTTTGCAATATTTGATATTTGCTACCGAATTTGAAACTTTATATTGTAGTTAACATGGCTGCAGCCATATTATGGTTGCAACACGATTGAGTCGGTTTGACCGAGGACAGACCACGCTCTCACAGAATACCAACATAAAATAGCAACTGTTGTAATACGTATGGAGAGTGCCGAAAACTGTATTCAGATTTCGATTTTAATCGAGAATAGATGTAGGTGTTTGTGAGCCATAACATCCACTTATCGGTAGGTGGACTATGTGTTCGTTTGTCACCAAAATTCTATGAAAAGAAATATACAAAATCATTTGTAATACGTGCTAGAGCTAAGCTAAAGCATATGAGAGATACAGCATGAATGGGTTAGGTTAGGTTAGTTAATACTTTTACTTTTTTCGGTCATTTTTTTACATCTTTATACCTGAGCCTCTCTATAGCAACCGCCGGTCAAACTTAGGAGTTTTCTTTTCATGTACCTTAGGTATAGGGGACTAACTGATAATAACGTGTAGCTTATAGAAATAGCGTTAATCTACCGCTCACTGTCTCTTAGACTATAAATAAAAATATATGATAAATATTTATAATATACTAAATGCTATTTTATAAAATACAGTACATATGTATGTATAGATATCATTTGTGTAAGGTCCGCTTGTAGCGGTTAAAGCTTCGACCAACAATACCAACTAGATAACGGGTCACGTACAAAATCACAGCTAAATACTGTCCGCATGAATATAAACTATGAAAACACATAAAATTCTTTTTCTCGTTATTGCCTTGCGAGCTACACTCTCACGTGCTCACGTCTCATGTGCGCTCTTATTTACTGAGACGGATTTCTTGCGCCGATCCGACATCTAGTTGGTATTGTTGATCGAAGGGTTAAAGCCACCACCAATTTGTTCGGTTCGTCTCTTTGTCTATAAAAACTGCACCATAGTTTTCCAGCACCAGCTATAGCTATATATCTATATCGTCGTTCCACCTTTTAAAAGGTCTGCCTTTATAACTTTAAATGTCTCTTGGAAAGCATTTTGTTACAGTCCGGGTCCGCTTTTTACTCTTTAAATGTGATCTGCTTATCTCGACTTTAATTTTAACATATGTTCGATAACACCTTTCGATTTTATTCCGCTAATAATAAGTATTTTTACTCGATCTTTTAATTTAATGTTAAGGTAACTTCTATATATTCCTCTATGACAACGTCACATTAGCCAATGACGTAAAAACTAGTTTCTCAAAAGCTTAAAAAAGCCTTCTTACTTCTTAGTTATAGTAAATTTAATTTTAACCTCAGACGCTTGTTTTGTTTACCAGCTCCACGCGGTCGAGCATGCACTCGACGTAAATTATCTAAACGGAATACGACACTCGACGGCTGCTCGGTTATTGTGTCGTTTCAGAGGCGTGCGCTGCTTTCATGGCAGAATTTCATTTATAGGATTGCTTCTAAAGCGTCACCGTTAGAATTTGATTGCTTTTTAGAATTTACAGTAGGGACATTGCAAGCAAACTCCATTTACTTTTTCCATTTAGTGTTGGTATTAAACGTATTGAACTGTTTCGTGTGTTAAATAAATTGCATAAATGTGAACTTAGCTTAAAGTCTAGGCGTCAGTTTTCATTAAGTGATAGTTTCTGGGTGGCCCTTCTCAAGGTGTGGCTTTAGAACTTTGCTTGATTTAATAAAAACCGAACCTTTAATTTTTTAAATAATCCTAAATAAAAGTTTTACGTGACAGAGCCATGTTGCAGCTATATTACGGTAGCACGAATGAATCGACTCAACCGGGGAAGGGCCACGTTGTCACAGAATACCAGCGTAAAATAGCAGCTCAACGAAACAGAAACTTTTTTTATTTAATATAGATTACAAATAACACTTATTGAAAGCCATTTTTTTTATTTGCCACTGATCCGGAAAAAAAAACCACTGTCCTGAGAAGAACTACCAAAAAACCCAGCAGGACTATTTAAAAAAATAACAGCTTCCAATTATGTATGTTACAATTAATAACACAAAACGAATTAGAAATAGCTTGGCAGCAATCGCCCTTCCCAGGGGTTATAATCTTCCATAAATTCCTTAATATTACGATAACCCTTTTTATACAAACTTAGTTTAGTAAAGTTATTGAAATTTGTGAAAATCAAATTTTGTGTATTTACTGGGATTTTCTTGCAAAAGCGTATACATCGCACTAATAATAAATTACCGACTCGGTGGAGTCGACTAACTGGTACTACTAGCTTGTGTCATTTTGACAGTTGACATTATAGTAAATATTTTAGTCAATTTTAGTATTACGTATGTAGTGTAGTTAGTATTTTTAAGTTGATTTTTCGAAGTTTTCCTAATTAATGCCAAAGCTTGTTTGCTATTATTTTCTTAATATATTAATATATAGTATACAACTTTGTGCTTTTGTCTCTGTCCTCCTCATAGTTTTGGCAGCAAGGCTTAAGGTGATCATATTAATTAACCTCACGTATTTTAGTTGTAGTTGAAAAGTATAAAAAACCCACAAAATATAGTTTTTATTCATTTTCAAATAACATACATAAAATTATCATATAATACAGAAGAATATTACCGAATTGATATTTTCAAGATACTTGCGAAAACGGGAGGGGGGAGCGGCATTTATGTTTAGAGGTCCCAGGCGGCAGCAACCCTTGCTACGTCACTGTTTGTAAGAATAACAAAATTTACCTGTCATTGCATTAAGTGGTAGAAAACGGTAGTACTCGATACATTTATTCATGTACCAAATTATCCATAAGATCACGTACTCATTTCCGCGCTACAATTTCACTGATCAATTAGTCGGAGCACGTTTGTGGTGTACATATATTGCCATCTAGAATTTACTGGTTAATAAGTATACCCGCTTGAGTTTCTTGTGTGAAGTGTAATATCGAAACCAAATTTAATTATTATATGGCTTATTTATATTCTGTATTGTACTACTGTAAAGTCAGCATTTTCTTTCCTGAATTTATATAACAACGGCTGATTTTCTATTGTAGTCCACGGCTGAACATAGTCACAGTCTAAGAACGTACCGTCATTCATCGCGTTTGCTGTTATCGGGAAAGCTGACAACGTCTAGACTTTTGTCGTGACAAATAAAATTGCAAGGGTTGTTACAAAGGAAAACAAAGGTTGTCAGAAAGGAAAAAAGGAAAAATAATAAACTAATTTTTTTATTTCAATTTTAAACAAATTAACTTAATCGGACTCATTGACAGCCTTGACTTACCATAGTTGTCCCGCTTGGCAGGCGGTTTAGTAAACACAGTTTTTAATCATTTTGAGTTGTTATTAGCAAGATACTGTTTACTCCTCAGAGGCTAACTTCTGACGACGACACAGATGACACGAGCGGCGGAAAGATATTCAATAATGTTATTAGGAAGATACTGTTTACGCCTCAGAGGCTAACTTCTGACGACGACACAGATGACACGAGCGGCGGAAAGATATTCAATACTGTTATTAGGAAGATACTGTTTACGCCTCAGAGGCTAACTTCTGACGACGACACAGATGACACGAGCGGCGGAAAGATATTCAATACTGTTATTAGGAAGATACTGTTTACGCCTCAGAGGCTAACTTCTGACGACGACACAGATGACACGAGCGGCGGAAAGATATTCAATACTGTTATTAGGAAGATACTGTTTACGCCTCAGAGGCTAACTTCTGACGACGACACAGATGACACGAGCGGCGGAAAGATATTCAATACTGTTATTAGGAAGATACTGTTTACGCCTCAGAGGCTAACTTCTGACGACGACACAGATGACACGAGCGGCGGAAAGATATTCAATACTGTTATTAGGAAGATACTGTTTACGCCTCAGAGGCTAACTTCTGACGACGACACAGATGACACGAGCGGCGGAAAGATATTCAATACTGTTATTAGGAAGATACTGTTTACGCCTCAGAGGCTAACTTCTGACGACGACACAGATGACACGAGCGGCGGAAAGATATTCAATACTGTTATTAGGAAGATACTGTTTACGCCTCAGAGGCTAACTTCTGACGACGACACAGATGACACGAGCGGCGGAAAGATATTCAATACTGTTATTAGGAAGATACTGTTTAGGCCTCAGAGGCTAACTTCTGACGACGACACAGATGACACGAGCGGCGGAAAGATATTCAATACTGTTATTAGGAAGATACTGTTTAGGCCTCAGAGGCTAACTTCTGACGACGACACAGATGACACGAGCGGCGGAAAGATATTCAATACTGCTATTAGGAAGATACTGTTTACGCCTCAGAGGCTAACTTCTGACGACTACACAGATGACACGAGCGGCGGAAAGATATTCAATACTGTTATTAGGAAGATACTGTTTAGGCCTCAGAGGCTAACGTCTAATGACGACACAGATGACACGAGCGGTGGAAAGATATTCAATACAGTGATTCCTCTGCAGAGAGCCATCACACGCTCTTGAGAGGATATTTGTTTTAAATTTTTTTATAGGTGTCAGAAAGTTACCCAATACATACAGAAAGCTATATTTACCAGTTTTATCTTATTTTAGAAATATTGTAAGAAAAAGTGTTGATAAATTCTAGTAGTCATTTTCAAGAAATATATGCACCAACTGCCTTACTAATGTTAATGTAATGGATGATTGAAAAAGTTTTCATCTCTTCATGGACATAGATTAGCATAAAAAGGATCCAGTATCTACTGAAAAACAAGAAAAGAAATCTAGACAGTTTTAAAGCTGTGCCTTTTTACGTTGTCTCCCAAACAAATTTTTGTTAACATCAAATTTTTGTCCGCATGTTTATATTAACTTATCCGTACATTATATACAACTAGCCTATCTTCATCTTTAAAACTATCCATTAGAGGACACTATTAGAACTACAGAACACTAGAGGAAAATATTACCAAAAAATTATTTGTATTACCAATTACTTTAAACGAATTTGAGAGTACTTGATTAATGCACATCACGTTTACCGTATCGGAATATCTGTTTGAATTAATTATAGAAACAAATTTGTAATTCATAAGAACACAGGCGCACCTGCGGCACAACAAATTAGCTGATCAATTAGTCTCGACGCGTTTTTGCCGCGTACAGATTGCTTGCGAGTGTAGATTTGTTAACTTAACAAAATTCACTTTCTTTTGGAGGTTATTTCAAGGTAATTTGGCTAATATTAAAATGTTTTAACAATAGCTTGGTTATAAATAACCGTTACCGTCACAGCTGTCAAAAGCCCGATTCTGAACATGTGCTTCCCCCGTAGATTGCCTCAGAGGAGGGATATTTGCTATAGTTGCCACGCTTGGCAGGTGGGGTGGCAGCCGCAGTTTTTATTTTTTAGTTGTTATTAGGAACACGCTCTCTGGTCTCTGGTCACCTCTTATGACACGTGGTCGTAAGTCTGCATATAATGAAAATTAATATTATTTCTATTTGCTATCAGAAGGATGGTGCTGCGCATCTCTGAGTTTATTTCTTTCTGTCACCACTTACGACACCCACGGGACGATATGGGGTCGTGGATTGTTTTCCGCACAGCTCATCTACTTTCAGTAGAGCCTTATTAGCGATAAAGCAATGTATATAATCTATACTACAATAAAACTCTAACACAACGATTTCTGTAAATTGAATATTAATCTAAAATTTGAATTGGCGTATATCACGGTATACAAAAAACAAGAGGAAGTAGCAAAATGTATAATTTTTATCAGAATCATTAATGCCAAACTCACACATTCGCAATGATGATTATGATTATGAATGAAGAAACGATATGGGGTTGCAGTTATTCTTACACCTCCACTACACTGTCATAATGCCAGCTGTATAGTCTTATTACGACTACGATGACAGTTAATTTTAATGTAATATTATGCAAAATTAGAAACTATTCGTTGCGCAGGTTTAGATGGAGGCTGTGCGGAAAAGTGTACCTTGAATTCTGCACTTTGACCTGACCGAAATTAAGGGGATTTTTTTCTAATGCGGATATGTGCAAAAATGTGACTGTGGCCTTGCCGATGAGGGGTTATATAGGGTTTTCGTCAATGTAGTGTAGTGTCCGACGTAATCATTACTCCGGAGAGTTATACATAGGTGTTAATCATGAAAGAGAAGCCTACATCGTTAATCCTCATTTACAAAGAGTCGGATATTATGCTATTATGACCGCAGTTTTCGGAAACATAAATGCCTTGTGTGGCTATTAGGTAGCTATTTGTCATTCACTGTTTTGTGTAATGCATCTTACTTTCAAGAACTTTCAGATTCATGGGCCACAGCATCCACTTACCATCAGGTGGATTGTGTGCTCATTCGTTACCTACATTCCATTTATAAGAAACAACAACACGACAATATCACTACGTTATTCTTAACTTACTAACGTTACTGAAGACTGAAAATATTATGCGGTACAACTGTACCCGATATTAGCTCATGAGTTTAACATATGACATGTTGAGGATCGTCCTCACCATAAAATCTGATGTATAACATCAGATTTTATTATGATCATTATCATGATAGTCCATCAAAAGTTCACTGCTGTACAAAGGACTCCCCCATAGATTGTCTCACAGGAGGGATATTAGCTATAGTTGCTCCGCTTGGCAGGTGAGTTGGCAACCGCAGCTTTTTCTTACTCCGTGCTTTAATCCCGTCTCTTGTTTCAGTTTCCCCCTGTCGCCTCATACGACACTCACTGAATGTTATGGGATAGTGGATTTTATTAGGCTGCCATTACACCCCTTACATCAGATTTGATAAATCAAAAATTCACGCAAAAGAACAACGTTTACTACCAGGGATGCTTTGCGTGGCTATTGAAATTAAAAACAAAATACGGTAGATCCTACAGCCCAACCGAAACCTGCCCTGCAACTTCCCGCTAATTTCAAATGCTAAGCGTTTCACGTACTATGTACTTAAAGTAGCAAAGGGCATTGCCCATTTTCGGCCATGGAACGCCCAACATTGTGCATTTGTTAAAAAAAATATATCTTTATTTATGGTTATTAATCGCGGTATTCATTTATCCTAAAACAATGGGAATATTTTTCACAAATTAAAAGTACCGAAAAGATAAGAATAAAATTAGGTAAATCATTAATTCATTAGTTTGTGAATAAAATAAAAAGTGTTGCTAATCACAAATCTCATTAAAAAAATCTATTCCCTTTTTCGATCGATTACTTATAGTGTCATTATTACAATGCTTATATAATTTTTCGATAATTATTACGATGTTATGATTTAGGTTTAAAATAACCGTTGACAATGGATATTTATCCAAAGCAGCCGATACGCAACCGTTATTAACCAGTTGTTTATCCGACTACAGACGAAAAAGGATGGTTATGTTTTTACTGTGTGTGCGGGTTAGGCTATGTTGAATCGTTTTTTGCTATGGTGCTTAAAACGTAGGATGAATTTTATTATTGAGGGCGCTACTAACAAAGAATATTTTTTTCGCTAAACTCGTAAAGTACTTGACCAACTTTGAGAATTCTTTCACCACTAGATTGTTATGTATAATTTTAGATATCTAATGTAGGGTTAATTTTATTATAGAGGGCGCTACTTTCAATGAATACGTTTTTTGGCTAATCTCAAAAATTACTAGACCGATTTTGTCCTCACGGGTGACAACGCATCTGCATTTTGATTTGTAATCGAGGATAGATGTCGATGTCTAAGGGTCGCAGCAATGTCTCCAGCAGATGGTGAATCTCAGTTAATGACAAGATATGCTAATAAATCCAGAGCCGTGACTATATGTCGATATGGGTAGTAGAGGTGGTGAATGGGATTTTTAAAACCGAATTCAAAATATTTCATCAAAATTACTTTAACAGGGCTTCTACACATTTGATGATAGACTGCTGTGGCTGCTGCTATAATTAATAAATTCCACACAAAAATAAGGGACAGGAATGATGCGGCTCAAATACTTGAAATAGTTCACCAAAATATGGAGACGAATAATGATTTGTCTGAGTATGCTAGGGAAAACATTCTAAATAGAGCTAGGGCAGGCAGACTTTAGAAACATAAATGTAGACTTTAAAATGTTAGGGAATTTCCTGTTTTAACTTGCAACGACTTAATATTAATTGCTTGTGTCACATACCAATTAGAGCAAGCTCGCTACTATTATGGTGAGCATATAAGATTTAATGGTTGCTACCGGATAGAACTCTGTAATAACCACAGGAGCAGCATTATGGAAGGAATAAACTTAAGCCCTAGCTGATCATTACCTAGGGCTAGAATTGCAAGTCATCACCATTAGTCGTAAAGTGTATTTTATATATATTTTAATTAGGGGCAATGGTTCTGGTAGAAGTGCTATTAAAAAGTACTGTCGGCCGTCGAACTGTTGGATGCTGTGCCCATGTTATGACAGTAATATGGTATTTGGGTTGGGTACGGCATCAGACTAATATTTTGCGTCCTGCTCAGTCCCTGAATGATGTATTGATGTGTAAATTAGAGGCAAATAATTCCTTAGCTTTCCTAGATGCGTGAGTCATCCAAAATTCTAACAACACCATAGGTCACACTGTGTATAGAAAACAATGAATCTCACCATCATCCTTCACAGTTAGTTACCGTGAGCAAATCTTTGTTACAGAGAGCACAAGGGATCTGTGGCAGCAAACATCTGGCCGTCGAGCTTCAGCACGTCAAGCAGGTTCTGCACGTCAACAAGCTTCGGGCCCGCGCTTACGTCACAGTGACCAAGTGAAGCCGGCCACAGTCAAGCATGTGTAGTACTAGCATTTGTCAGGGGTGTCACAGACAAGATTGGCTACATCTTGAAGCGAGCTGACGTGAAGCATCAAAGTTCAGGGAAGTTTGCAGTTTGTGATCATATCCTGGACGGCCCCAACCAGATAGACATCAAAAAAAGATTTGATAGACCACAAATCCTCTAAAAGGACAATACATGAGACTATTGAAATAAAAAAAATTCTTTTTTCAATAGAGAAGGAGGCTTGGTGCCAGCACCTGCTTAGGACCCTGTAATTAATAAAATTAAAATTAAACCCAAGCATACCACTGCAAGACTTCAAGACACAGTAAGTTCATTCTGTAGATCGGACCATAAATAAAAATTAAAAATCTGAAGGTACTCCGGGTTAATACTGACATTGGGACGTCAGTCACCTCAGTCTGCCGTAACCATGGGTGCTGGAAAGCACCCGAAACGTCTGGAATTAAAAATCAAGGAAATAAAACGCAATAAAATCGATAAAAATAGTTGTTAAAAAACTGCATTTGTGAAAATAAAAACTTCAATATTTTCAAAACCCCGATTTTTTTAATGCTTTGTTTTGTGTAATGCATCTTACTTTCAAGAACTATCAGATCCATGGGCCACAGCATCCACTTACCATCAGGTGGATTGTGTGCTCGTTCGTTACCTACATTCCATTTATAAGAAACAACAACACGACAATATCACTACGTTATTCTTAACTTACTAACGTTACTGAAGACTGAAAATATTATGCGGTACAACTGTACCCGATATTAGCTCATGAGTTTAACATATGACATGTTGAGGATCGTCCTCACCATAAAATCTGATGTATAACATCAGATTTTATTATGATCATTATCATGATAGTCCATCAAAAGTTCACTGCTGTACAAAGGACTCCCCCATAGATTGTCTCACAGGAGGGATATTAGCTATAGTTGCTCCGCTTGGCAGGTGAGTTGGCAACCGCAGCTTTTTCTTACTCCGTGCTTTAATCCCGTCTCTTGTTTCAGTTTCCCCCTGTCGCCTCATACGACACTCACTGAATGTTATGGGATAGTGGATTTTATTAGGCTGCCATTACACCCCTTACATCAGATTTGATAAATCAAAAAATTCACGCAAAAGAACAACGTTTACTACCAGGGATGCTTTGCGTGGCTATTGAAATTAAAAACAAAATACGGTAGATCCTACAGCCCAACCGAAACCTGCCCTGCAACTTCCCGCTAATTTCAAATGCTAAGCGTTTCACGTACTATGTACTTAAAGTAGCAAAGGGCATTGCCCATTTTCGGCCATGGAACGCCCAACATTGTGCATTTGTTAAAAAAATATATCTTTATTTATGGTTATTAATCGCGGTATTCATTTATCCTAAAACAATGGGAATATTTTTCACAAATTAAAAGTACCGAAAAGATAAGAATAAAATTAGGTAAATCAGTAATTCATTAGTTTGTGAATAAAATAAAAAGTGTTGCCAATCACAAATCTCATTAAAAAAATCTATTCCCTTTTTTCGATCGATTACTTATAGTGTCATTATTACAATGCTTATATAATTTTTCGATAATTATTACGATGTTATGATATAGGTTTAAAATAACCGTTGACAATGGATATTTATCCAAAGCAGCCGATACGCAACCGTTATTAACCAGTTGTTTATCCGACTACAGACGAAAAAGGATGGTTATGTTTTTACTGTGTGTGCGGGTATAGGTATAGGCTATGTTGAATCGTTTTTTGCTATGGTGCTTAAAAACGTAGGATGAATTTTATTATTGAGGGCGCTACTAACAAAGAATATTTTTTTCGCTAAACTCGTAAAGTACTTGACCAACTTTGAGAATTCTTTCACCACTAGATTGTTATGTATAATTTTAGATATCTAATGTAGGGTTAATTTTATTATAGAGGGCGCTACTTTCAATGAATACGTTTTTTGGCTAATCTCAAAAATTACTAGACCGATTTTGTCCTCACGGGTGACAACGCATCTGCATTTTGATTTGTAATCGAGGATAGATGTGGATGTCTAAGGGTCGCAGCAATGTCTCCAGCAGATGGTGAATCTCAGTTAATGACAAGATATGCTAATAAATCCAGAGCCGTGACTATATGTCGATATGGGTAGTAGAGGTGGTGAATGGGATTTTTAAAACCGAATTCAAAATATTTCATCAAAATTACTTTAACAGGGCTTCTACACATTTGATGATAGACTGCTGTGGCTGCTGCTATAATTAATAAATTCCACACAAAAATAAGGGACAGGAATGATGCGGCTCAAATACTTGAAATAGTTCACCAAAATATGGAGACGAATAATGATTTGTCTGAGTATGCTAGGGAAAACATTCTAAATAGAGCTAGGGCAGGCAGACTTTAGAAACATAAATGTAGACTTTAAAATGTTAGGGAATTTCCTGTTTTAACTTGCAACGACTTAATATTAATTGCTTGTGTCACATACCAATTAGAGCAAGCTCGCTACTATTATGGTGAGCATATAAGATTTAATGGTTGCTACCGGATAGAACTCTGTAATAACCACAGGAGCAGCATTATGGAAGGAATAAACTTAAGCCCTAGCTGATCATTACCTAGGGCTAGAATTGCAAGTCATCACCATTAGTCGTAAAGTGTATTTTATATATATTTTAATTAGGGGCAATGGTTCTGGTAGAAGTGCTATTAAAAAGTACTGTCGGCCGTCGAACTGTTGGATGCTGTGCCCATGTTATGACAGTAATATGGTATTTGGGTTGGGTACGGCATCAGACTAATATTTTGCGTCCTGCTCAGTCCCTGAATGATGTATTGATGTGTAAATTAGAGGCAAATAATTCCTTAGCTTTCCTAGATGCGTGAGTCATCCAAAATTCTAACAACACCATAGGTCACACTGTGTATAGAAAACAATGAATCTCACCATCATCCTTCACAGTTAGTTACCGTGAGCAAATCTTTGTTACAGAGAGCACAAGGGATCTGTGGCAGCAAACATCTGGCCGTCGAGCTTCAGCACGTCAAGCAGGTTCTGCACGTCAACAAGCTTCGGGCCCGCGCTTACGTCACAGTGACCAAGCGAAGCCGGCCACAGTCAAGCATGTGCAGTACTAGCATTTGTCAGGGGTGTCACAGACAAGATTGGCTACATCTTGAAGCGAGCTGACGTGAAGCATCAAAGTTCAGGGAAGTTTGCAGTTTGTGATCATATCCTGGACGGCCCCAACCAGATAGACATCAAAAAAAGATTTGATAGACCACAAATCCTCTAAAAGGACAATACATGAGACTATTGAAATAAAAAAAATCTTTTTTTCAATAGAGAAGGAGGCTTGGTACTAACACCTGCTTAGGACCCTGTAATTAATAAAATTAAAATTAAACCCAAGCATACCACTGCAAGACTTCAAGACACAGTAAGTTCATTCTGTAGATCGGACCATAAATAAAAATTAAAAATCTGAAGGTACTCCGGGTTAATACTGACATTGGGACGTCAGTCACCTCAGTCTGCCGTAACCATGGGTGCTGGAAAGCACCCGAAACGTCTGGAATTAAAAATCAAGGAAATAAAACGCAATAAAATCGATAAAAATAGTTGTTAAAAAACTGCATTTGTGAAAATAAAAACTTCAATATTTTCAAAACCCCGATTTTTTTTAATGCTTTGTTTTGTGTAATGCATCTTACTTTCAAGAACTATCAGATCCATGGGCCACAGCATCCACTTACCATCAGGTGGATTGTGTGCTCGTTCGTTACCTACATTCCATTTATAAGAAACAACAACACGACAATATCACTACGTTATTCTTAACTTACTAACGTTACTGAAGACTGAAAATATTATGCGGTACAACTGTACCCGATATTAGCTCATGAGTTTAACATATGACATGTTGAGGATCGTCCTCACCATAAAATCTGATGTATAACATCAGATTTTATTATGATCATTATCATGATAGTCCATCAAAAGTTCACTGCTGTACAAAGGACTCCCCCATAGATTGTCTCACAGGAGGGATATTAGCTATAGTTGCTCCGCTTGGCAGGTGAGTTGGCAACCGCAGCTTTTTCTTACTCCGTGCTTTAATCCCGTCTCTTGTTTCAGTTTCCCCCTGTCGCCTCATACGACACTCACTGAATGTTATGGGATAGTGGATTTTATTAGGCTGCCATTACACCCCTTACATCAGATTTGATAAATCAAAAATTCACGCAAAAGAACAACGTTTACTACCAGGGATGCTTTGCGTGGCTATTGAAATTAAAAAACAAAATACGGTAGATCCTACAGCCCAACCGAAACCTGCCCTGCAACTTCCCGCTAATTTCAAATGCTAAGCGTTTCACGTACTATGTACTTAAAGTAGCAAAGGGCATTGCCCATTTTCGGCCATGGAACGCCCAACATTGTGCATTTGTTAAAAAAATATCTTTATTTATGGTTATTAATCGCGGTATTCATTTATCCTAAAACAATGGGAATATTTTTGCGCAAATTAAAAGTACCGAAAAGATAAGAATAAAATTAGGTAAATCACGAATTCATTAGTTAATGAATAAAATAAAAAGTGTTGCCAATCACAAATCTCATTAAAAAAAATCTATTCCCTTTTTTCGATCGATTACTTATAGTGTCATTATTACAATGCTTATATAATTTTTCGATAATTATTACGATGTTATGATATAGGTTTAAAATAACCGTTGACAATGGATATTTATCCAAAGCAGCCGATACGCAACCGTTATTAACCAGTTGTTTATCCGACTACAGACGAAAAAGGATGGTTATGTTTTTACTGTGTGTGCGGGTTAGGCTATGTTGAATCGTTTTTTGCTATGGTGCTTAAAAACGTAGGATGAATTTTATTATTGAGGGCGCTACTAACAAAGAATATTTTTTTCGCTAAACTCGTAAAGTACTTGACCAACTTTGAGAATTCTTTCACCACTAGATTGTTATGTATAATTTTAGATATCTAATGTAGGGTTAATTTTATTATAGAGGGCGCTACTTTCAATGAATACGTTTTTTGGCTAATCTCAAAAATTACTAGACCGATTTTGTCCTCACGGGTGACAACGCATCTGCATTTTGATTTGTAATCGAGGATAGATGTCGATGTCTAAGGGTCGCAGCAATGTCTCCAGCAGATGGTGAATCTCAGTTAATGACAAGATATGCTAATAAATCCAGAGCCGTGACTATATGTCGATATGGGTAGTAGAGGTGGTGAATGGGATTTTTAAAACCGAATTCAAAATATTTCATCAAAATTACTTTAACAGGGCTTCTACACATTTGATGATAGACTGCTGTGGCTGCTGCTATAATTAATAAATTCCACACAAAAATAAGGGACAGGAATGATGCGGCTCAAATACTTGAAATAGTTCACCAAAATATGGAGACGAATAATGATTTGTCTGAGTATGCTAGGGAAAACATTCTAAATAGAGCTAGGGCAGGCAGACTTTAGAAACATAAATGTAGACTTTAAAATGTTAGGGAATTTCCTGTTTTAACTTGCAACGACTTAATATTAATTGCTTGTGTCACATACCAATTAGAGCAAGCTCGCTACTATTATGGTGAGCATATAAGATTTAATGGTTGCTACCGGATAGAACTCTGTAATAACCACAGGAGCAGCATTATGGAAGGAATAAACTTAAGCCCTAGCTGATCATTACCTAGGGCTAGAATTGCAAGTCATCACCATTAGTCGTAAAGTGTATTTTATATATATTTTAATTAGGGGCAATGGTTCTGGTAGAAGTGCTATTAAAAAAGTACTGTCGGCCGTCGAACTGTTGGATGCTGTGCCCATGTTATGACAGTAATATGGTATTTGGGTTGGGTACGGCATCAGACTAATATTTTGCGTCCTGCTCAGTCCCTGAATGATGTATTGATGTGTAAATTAGAGGCAAATAATTCCTTAGCTTTCCTAGATGCGTGAGTCATCCAAAATTCTAACAACACCATAGGTCACACTGTGTATAGAAAACAATGAATCTCACCATCATCCTTCACAGTTAGTTACCGTGAGCAAATCTTTGTTACAGAGAGCACAAGGGATCTGTGGCAGCAAACATCTGGCCGTCGAGCTTCAGCACGTCAAGCAGGTTCTGCACGTCAACAAGCTTCGGGCCCGCGCTTACGTCACAGTGACCAAGTGAAGCCGGCCACAGTCAAGCATGTGTAGTACTAGCATTTGTCAGGGGTGTCACAGACAAGATTGGCTACATCTTGAAGCGAGCTGACGTGAAGCATCAAAGTTCAGGGAAGTTTGCAGTTTGTGATCATATCCTGGACGGCCCCAACCAGATAGACATCAAAAAAAGATTTGATAGACCACAAATCCTCTAAAAGGACGATACATGAGACTATTGAAATAAAAAAAATCTTTTTTCAATAGAGAAGGAGGCTTGGTACTAACACCTGCTTAGGACCCTGTAATTAATAAAATTAAAATTATTCCCAAGCATACCACTGCAAGACTTCAAGACACAGTAAGTTCATTCTGTAGATCGGACCATAAATAAAAATTAAAAATCTGAAGGTACTCCGGGTTAATACTGACATTGGGACGTCAGTCACCTCAGTCTGCCGTAACCATGGGTGCTGGAAAGCACCCGAAACGTCTGGAATTAAAAATCAAGGAAATAAAACGCAATAAAATCGATAAAAATAGTTGTTAAAAAACTGCATTTGTGAAAATAAAAACTTCAATATTTTCAAAACCCCGATTTTTTTAAAGCAATTTGCCTTTACCATTTCATTGCTTTAATTGCATATTATCATATATATATATATATATATAAGCTTTTTGCGTCAGTCTAAGCAAGATTAGAATGGCTCTCCAGCACCTTAAAAACGGCAGGGCCCCAGGCGAGGATGGAATTACAGCGGAGCTTCTGAAAGCGGGTGGAACACCGGTACTGGAAGTCCTTCAGAAGCTCTTCAATTCCGTCCTCCATGGTGGCACTACTCCAGAGGCGTGGAGCAGAAGTGCGGTTGTCTTGTTCTCTAAGAAAGGCGACAACGCTCTCTTGAAGAACTACAGACCGCGTCTACGTGCTGTTTTCGAGAGTCATTACTAATCGTCTCGCACGCAGACTCGACGACTTCCAGCCTCCCGAACAAGCCGGTTTCCGAAAAGGCTTCAGTACCATAGACCACATACATACCCTGCGGCAGATTATACAGGAGACTGAAGAGTACAATTTGCCACTTTGCCTGGCGTATGTGGACTATGAGAAAGCCTTCGATTCCGTCAAAATTTGGGCGGTGCAACGTACCTTCAGCGGTGCCAAGTTGACCGTCGGTATATCGAAGTGCTGAAGTGTTTGTGCAGTAGGGCTACGATGGCTATCCGAGTACAGAACCAGAGCTCGAAACCTATCCAACTGCAGAGAGGTGTAAGACAGGGTGACGTTATATCCCCGAAACTCTTCACCGCTGCTTTGGAAGACGTTTTCAAGCTACTGGACTGGAAAGGATACGGTATTAACATCAATGGCGAGTACATCACTCACCTTCGATTTGCCGACGATATAGTTCTTATGGCAGAATCGCTGGAGGACTTAAGCACTATGCTCAATGACCTCAATAGTGCCTCCCAACGGATAGGTCTTAAGATGAACATGGACAAAACAAAGATCATGTTTAATGTCCATGTCACACCTATGCCGGTAGTTGTTGGGAGCACTATGCTCGAAGTTGTTGACGAGTATGTTTACCTGGGACAAATAGTCCGACTAGGTAAGTCCAACTTCGACCGAGAGGTCAATCGACAGATTCAACTCGGCTGGGCAGCGTTCGGAAAATTACGACATATCTTCTCGTCAGGTATACCTCAATCTCTAAAAACTAAATTGTACAACCAGTGCGTGTTGCCAGTGATGACTTATGGATCTGAGACGTGGTCCTTCACTGCTGGCCGTATGAGGACGCTCAAGGTCGCTCAGCGAGCTATGGAGAGGGCTATGCTCGGAGTTTCTCTGCGTGATAGACTCAGAAATGAGGATATCCGCAGTAAAACCAGAGTGACCGACATAGCCCAACGGATTAGTAAGCTGAAGTGGCAATGGGCCGGCCATATAGCTCGAAGAACCGATAACCGATGGGGAAGAAAGGTTCTCGAGTGGCAGCCTCGTACCGGTAGGCGTAGTGTAGGGCGACCCCCCACTAGATGGAGTGACGACCTGGTAAGATATGCAGGAAGTCGATGGATGCAGGTGGCTCAGGACCGTGCTTTGTGGCATTACTTGGGGGAGGCCTATGTTCAGCAGTTGACTTGTGAAGGGCTGTAATGATGATGATGATATGCTTTTATATGTGGGCACTCATGGCCGAAGTGTCTATGAAGAGTGGGCATTCCCCTTTAAATAATACTTTGTGGTATGAATTACCGTTCTGAGCAAAATTTGCATAGGCACAGGAAAATATCAGGATGAAATACTACGTTTTTCAGTTCGTTTTCTATTTTATTTTTCGTGTAATATTTATTTTTTGAAAATATGTATACATAAGTTATTTAAATTGCGACTTCTTCAAATTATCTGTAATTTACTGTCCACAGTGTCAACGTGATTGTATTTTTGTAACACTTTAAAATTTTAACCTTCTTTTAAAAGAAAAAGCTGCATTAAATTTATTATTTATTAACATAACTATTTTTGTGTTAAACTGACTTCTAATTCTGAATTATATATTGTCTTTAACAGGAAGCCGTGGTAGCTCAGTGGTTAACGCTCGCTGTAAATATAACAGAACGCGAGTAACCCGGGTTCGATCCCCGCCGGCACCAATGAAATTGTTAATTGCAATTTTAAGTGCTGATTTACCACGTGCTCGGCGGTGAAGGAAAACATTGTGAGGAAACCTGCATGTCTGAGGAATAAGAAAAAAAAATATTTCGAAGACATGTGAAGTTCGTCAACACGTATTTGGGCAGCGCGGCGGACACTTCCTTGCCCTAAACCCTCTCAGAAATGAGGGGAGGCCTGAGCCCAGCAGTGGGACGTATATAGGCTGTAACTTTACTTACTTTTTTAACAGGAAGATTTATGTACCATCATTTTACTGAATTACTTGGAGAAAGATGTGTGTAAATAGAAGGGACACCGGGTGGGATGTCTTTTAATTAGGGTGACAGCAGTGGTGGGATTTCAGATTAAGGGTTTTAGTGCTTCTATATCCATGCAAAAAGGTACTCAGATGATAGAATATCATAGGGGTTCAATCGTTCAGACAAATCTTGCATCTTCACTAGAAGAGCTTGTATGCGTTAAGAATTTCGCTGACAGATAAATAAAATGTGAAATTTCGTTTGATATTCCTACACACCTACCTAACTAATGCAATAGACTACTATCGCTTACAATTCTTTAAAATTTCAAGAACAAAAAAAACATGAGCAAATTAATAATTCAAATAAAAGAAATCGAGTCCTCAACAACGTGACATGAATCGAAAATAATATATATTTAAAAATAATACATAATCATTGACCAAGCATTTCACATCAAAAGGCCTCCAGGTACTGTATTTTATTATCCCCTACCAACAATACTTACAAAAATAGTCACATCGTACGTGTGGATTCTTTTATTATTTAGCCGAAGGCGAAGCGCTCAACGAAATAATTTTCCCAAATAACGTTCGGATATCAAACGACGGGAAGCGTTGGTAATTGCCCTCTCACGAAATGCATTGGCCGAGTGTGTAGCCGGCAGTGGGAGGGACTACGGTACGTACTTCTCTGGTCTTCGAATGTATTTAAAATTCTTATTAAAATTTTGGTGATGTAGGTAATTTATAATGTTTTTACCTCTAAAGATTTAAAATTAAATTACTTACATTATTCGGAAAAAAATCAAATTCCCTTGACCTTGACCGGGGAAAATACTTTATACTTCATTGGTCAAAATACAATAATATGATTTAAAAAGTTGTGAAGCGGAGTAGATCGCAACATGTAAATCATACATGTTTCTCATTAAAATAATACATAAAAAGAGTTTATAGGTTTAAAAAAATCAAAATCTTGTGTTTTATATATTTACCGTTCTATATTTTTTATACGTGGTAGAGTCATGCTGCAGTTTTATTAGTAGTATAGTTGTAGCACGAATGGGTCGGCTCGACCGGGGAAGGACCACGCTCTCACAGAATAGCAGCGTAAAATAGTAGCTTAACGCTGCTGTGTTTTGCATGGTGAGTGTAGAGAACTGGATACCCTTTTTACTGGAAATGAGGCATTCCATCTTAGTCCTCACGGGTGACAACGCATCTGCATTTTGATTCGTAATCGAGGATAGATGTAGATGTCTATGTGCCGCAGCAACCCGTTGGACTGTGTGCTCGTTTGTCACCCTATCCTACAAAAAAACCGTTGTAAACGATACGTGTTGACGTAAAATACTCACACAGGCGTTCATCCGCTTGCCAAGCGGGAGAATCTTATGTCCACCAGTGGATTTTTACAGATCAAAAAGAAGAAGAAGAAAGAGATGATGAATAAATTTCAGAGTCACTTATAATAAGAATGCTGGAGTTTAAAATCGAGTCCCATGGTATAAATGTTAACTCTCCTGTAAATGAGGTTTGGCGATAAAAGCAGCCCGCCCCGCGACCGCGACGCCGTTACTGCGCATCGGAGGGGCGTTGCATGATGTTCAGGAATTTATGATGGGTGCGTGCGTACCTAGACTTGACGTAAACCCCCAGCTGGGAGCTTGATAGGTAAGTGCATAGATAAATGTGGTTATGTTTCATTGGAATTGTGCACATCTACAGATTTGCAAGTATTCTTGACGCTACTTTAATTTTGTATTAAAAATGTAACTGTTATTTTTTGAAGCATTACACATTACACATCACTTACATGGTACAGCCACGCTGCGGCTATTATGATTGCGACATGAATGGTTCAGCTCGACCGCGGTAGGAACACGCTCTCATAGAATTATATAATGTCCTAGAGACTGATTTTCGGATGCAACAGCGAGTCTCAACGAAGACTAACCATTTGCGCAGGACAGGATTACAGTGCCTGAGTGTATGCGTCGACCATTTGCGCAGGGCAGAATTACAGTGCCTGAGTGTATGCGCAAGTACACGTACGCTCTCTATTCCGGTTACTCTCATAGTCCAACGGGAGGATTATCCGACACGATCGGAGAGAGATCAGGCGCAAGACCATTGGCTTTACGTGCTTTCCGAGACACGGGTGTGGAACACCACCAACTTTCTGACTTCGGGCTGCTACTGTGAATTTCTTGACAGAAAAACCTAATTACTGATCTTAGCTCCACCCTGAATACAACCCAACCAAATGATCAGCAACCGATTTTATGACCAAATAAACAACGAGACAGCTCTCACAGATTACCAACGTGAAATAATACTGTTGTGTTTTGTATGGTAGTGTAGAGAAGCGGAGACCTTTTTACTGATAACGTGAAACTCCATCTCACTCTTCAGGGGTGACAACGCGCACGCATTTGATCTGAAGCAGGGATTGATGTAGATGGCTCGAGGTACAGGATCCACTTATCATCAAGTGAACTGTGTGCTAATGTGTAGTGCTATAAGTGGGCTCATGTCCTGCTTTGGACTTTCAAGGTCAGATGATAAAGAAGAATTATTCTGGTTATCCACTTCAGGCCCAACTACCAATGCTTCTCCTAGAAATGGTTCACGACAGTCGAGTGGTGGATTTAAACCTATGACATTTTAGTTTTGCAATCCATAACTTTAATCAATTGGCTGTTGTTGGTTTAACAATATATTAAATTCTAAATTCGTTAAAACGACATTCGATCGATCTCGGTAGTTAGTTACCAAGAAAGTAAAGATTTTATTTTTTCTAAAATGCCTTGAATGAACCGCATCGCTACCGAGCCAGGAATTAACTTGAAACTAAATGGGATCTTTTTATTTATAAGATTTTTGCTAAGTTTATACCTAGTTATATAAGATAGCGGAACTTAAATTAAAAATATTCTGTTCTAAGTAATATATGGAAATATTTTACCTAATACATAATTAACATTTTTTATATATTCAATTATAATTTATTGTTATCGCTTTAAATAAAAGTTTCACAAAAGACGGACATATAGTGAAACATAATGGTATGCGCAAAAGGATAAAAAAACTTTAGCAATAAAATTAAAAATATAAAGTAATAATAATAATCAAGGCTACTTAATATCATTATGACAACCTATTGAATTAGAAATGATGGCATTTAGGGCTTCATCGCCACTTATCACCCGGTGTACTCGATGTGCGGCCAATAATAAGTAGAAAAAAATGAAATTTTTATATATGACTAGTCACTATTCATTCCTCTAAAAGTAATAAAAGCGTGATATTTTTATGGGGCTATAGTAACTCAGCTCAAATTCCAATTTCGCCCCCACTTCCCCGCGCGTCGTATGCTATGTACCGACATATTTGTAACCACTACTACTGTAGTAGATAGGTCGTTAGATACTTATTTCAGTTCAGTTATTTCAGTCTATCATATTTATGCCAGTTCTTTACGCAAAGCCAGTCGCTTCTTATTTTTATTACGGTTATTTCCCATTTTAATTTTACATCGTCCTGTTGCGTATTCTGATCGTAAGTGACACAACCTTCCCGTACAAAAGCCGAAGCGAGACTTATCGGGTGGCAGGAAACAAACTTCAAGATGCCGATCGTTTAGGTAATTTCTTTTTACAGTAAAATAATGGTAATTTAAAAAAATAAAAAAAAACATAAGCCCTGCTTTATAGTTGCTCAGTTAGTATGCAAAGTTTCATGATCTAATTAAAAGTATTTTATGAATACCAGCGGTTTATTATTTTATTTGGAAAATAAAAATATAAATTTCTTTGCAACTTTCCGCTAAACATATAAAATGATGTGTCTTACCTGGATTGAAGCGCACCTCTCGCCCTCCCTCAATTGCATACACTAACTCCGTCACCACTAGACCAAGCACCACTACTCTCAACACCACTATTCCAGGCAAGACACACCATCGATGATAATACGACGCGTGTTTCGCCTCTACACGAGGCATCCTCAGGTAATATAGACTCTACGGCGGCTGACCGCTAAGTGAGCGGCGAGTCGAAACAGTTGCTATTTATACACGCTGACACAATCGCTCCCTACCAAAGTAGCGAGTGACCGCGTCGTGCGATAACAAACCTGCCAACAGTTATTATTATTGTTATGATTATTTTTAAATACTATTATTATTATTGTTTTGAGTGACCGCGCCGTGCGATAACAAATCTGCTACTAATTATTATTATTGTTATGATTAATATTTTAAATACTATTATTATTATTGTTTTATTGATATTATTATAATTATTTATTATTATTAATCTTAAAATTATTATTAAAGATTGGCCTTAAAGATGTTTAACAAAGGTGAATTAGAAACATTTGTTTGTTCATTCAGCAGTGTATAATTACCATTATTACTTTTTAAAATCTCCAACTGTTCCAGCACACACAGTCGCAGCCCCTTATTACAGGTATGTAAGACTTCAAAGGAATGGTCGCTAGCTAGGTTGTGTCCAGTGTCCAAGAGATGTTTAGCAAAATGGGATTTATCAGGATTGCAATTTCTGTACGCGGCCATATGTTCTTTATAGCGCGTCCCGAAATTGCGACCAGTCTGACCCACGTAAACGGAATGGCATTCGTCACAAACAAGTTTATAAACACCCGATTTTTGACTAATATTTAACTTATCTTTATTGTTACAAATATTCCTAAGCGAATTGTTTGTTTTGAATGCCACGTTAACGCCGTTTTTCTTAAGACTATTAGCTATTTTTTCCGATATGGGGCCTAAGTAGGTCAAACTACCCACATACCGCCGGACACTTTGAGATCGAACCGCGTACAAAGAATTGCGAACAACATGTTTTTGTTTCTTTTTAATAAGATTATCGATGAGACTTTTTGAAAAACCGTTAGAGACCGCAATTTGATAAATTATATTAAGTTCTTTTAAATAATTTTCTTTATTTAATGGAACAGTGGACAGACGGTTAATGTAACAATAAAAAGCGGCTAATTTATGTTATAAGCGGAAAGTTGCAAAGAAATTTATATTTTTATTTTTTATTATAATGGATTTCCGCAAAGTAACGCCTGATTCTATAAATTATTTTATTTGGAGGTAAATTTGGATTTTTTTCTATCGAGACAATTTTACGGAATCGTGTTTTAGCCTAACATAGTACTTAACATTAATCCTCAACTTTACCATATATTTATTTCAAAATTAATGCTGCAATATTTTCTGCATAACGGAGGATCTTGTTAAGCCATTTGTGGTAGTATTTTTAATATTTCCCCTTAAAATATGAGATATCGGGTTAAAGTTTACGATATTTTGGGCCAATTTTGTATAAGTCTCAGTATGCTTAATATCCTATAAAAATGAATATGAATTGATTATAATTCCTAGTACTCCCATAAGGCAGACCAGCGACGGGCAGCGACGTCAACAGTGCTCGCATCTAGTACTGCGATCTGCAACCCGCCTGCCAAACGTGATGATTAAGGCAAACCCTTATTATATACATGGTAGAGCCAAGCTGCAGTTATATTGTGGTTGTAGCACGAACAGGTCGACTTGACCGGGGTAGGACCACAGAATATCAGCGTAAAATAGCAGCTTAATGTTGCCGTGTCTCGTATAGTGAGTGTAGAGAACCAAAGAATCTTTTTACTAGCAACGAGGCATTACATCTTAGTCCTCAGGAGTGACAATGTATCCGGATTTTGATTCTTAATTGAGAAAAAATGTAGACATCTATCGGCCACATCATCCACATCATCCACCATCCAGCGTCGGATGGATTGTGAGCTCGCTTGTTGTCCTAATTCTATAAAAATACTTCTTTGTTATCTGAATACGAGAATAACTGTATAAATCTAAGTTATTATTGTAACATTTAAGATAGAATCATAATGTATGAACGTAAAATAAATACCTACGTGCAGGCCGAAGCAAACTTATTTTAATCAGTGCCCTCACGGTCCCAACTAATCAAGTTATGTTCGTACTCGTAATTGCATACTAAGTGAATATAACTCACGGGAGATTCAGCCCAATCTTGTCTTGTTTATTCGCTTAATAGTGCTAGTGTACGCATGTATTTGAGTAACGTTACTCTACGTAGGCGGCACTGAAAATTTCAGGAATCAAGGAAATGACACAACATTACTGTTTAAAAATGTATTTATTGCTTTTCGAAGTATTCTCCGCAAAATTTGACACATTTTTCCATACGATGGAACCAATCATTGAAGCAACCATTCCATTCGGAAGTTGGGGTCTCCAAAATGGCCGTTTTGTAGGCGTCCACAGCATCTTCAGGTGATGAAAATCTCTGTCCACGCAATTTATTCTTTATTTTATGGAAAGTATAGAAATCATTAGGGCTTAGGTCGGGGCTGTACGGCGGATGGTCTAATAATTCTATGTTTTCTTGCTCTAAAAACTCTTTTGTTCTTGTGCGGTGTGAGAACTCGCATTGTTGTGATGGAGGATGATGCGGCGGTTGCAGTTCTATTTACGGAGTTGAGAAATGACTTGTGTCAAACAAATTCCAGCATACCATTCTGCATTAACCGTTCTTTGTCACTCAAGAGGAATAGTCGTAACATGGCCGGTTTTGGGGACAAACGTGGACACCATTCTTTTTGCAACACTCCGTGAACGAACAATTTTTGTTGGCTTTAACTAATTTTCGGACACCCAAACTCGTGACTGGTTTTTTGTTTCGGGTTCGTACGCATATATCCAGGATTCGTCACCTGATACGATGTTGTATAAAGAATTTAAGGATCCTGCGTGGAATCTTACCAGAGTTCTGACGCACCAAGTAACGCGAGCCGCTTTTTTGCTCTTCACAGTGCGAATGCGGTATCCATCGGGAAAACAACTTTTTTGCACCTAATTGTTCATGCAAGATTATTTGTATTTGACTCACAATGTCTAAAGTTGCCTGAATTTCGCGGTATGTCACATGTCGATCAACGTTTTCTTCGGTGACTGCAGTTTTTGGACGACCTTGACGGGGATCATCACCGATCTTGACACGTCCACGTTGAAATTCAGCAAACCAGCGATAAGTTGTGGTTTTGGATGGGGCTTTATCACCAAATGCAGAAATCATCTGCAGCGCACTGTTTTTGTGTTAAACCACTTCGAAAGTCATAATAAATCATCGCTCTTGAATTTTCTCGAGTCAATTCCATTTTCTCAACGACTAAACAAGTTTGACAAAACTTTGTGACAAGACCGAGAATCTTTTTTTGAATAAATAAATGGTATTCGATTTTTAAAACCAAGGAGTTTTCAATTAAAAAGATTTTAATATGACAGGAACAGTGGAAATATTCCATTCCCGATACTTTTAGTGCAGCCTGTGTAGATATAACATAATATTCAATGTTAAATTAGTTTACAAGTGAGAAATGAACGCTGCCATAGGGGAGAGAACCTTCCACTAAATTGTTGTTACATGTCTTGTTGTATTTCAATGTAAATATAGAAAAGGTCGTTTGACGATGGAGCAAGAAAATCGCTTGTAGCGCGACGTTAGCGCCGCCATTACACCGCCCTGCTCAGACTGGATGTCGATGTTGCATTCTAGTTCCCGGTACTTTCTTAATGCCGATCGTTTACGCATTCTAAGTTAACAAGGGCAAGTGATGCCGGTGCAAACGATATGCTGGTGTGACCTCTAATTCCAATGCATTCTTAAAGCTTGTCACATACTACGCAGATACAATAAGATATCTGTATCTGAGCGCATATATACGTATATCTACTCCTCGCGGTATAGTGCCAAGAACGCTAGCTGCGTTTCTATGCTAAGTAGCTATACCAACCCTTAATATTAATTTAAATTAGATAAACTTTTAGTTATTTAAATCTAATTAAAAAATTATGTAACAGCGAAAAATTTATTGAATAACAAATAAATTTCACAAGTGCGACAGTCTGCTGCGACAGAGACATGACAACGGAGGCGGTGTCAAGACAGCGACGAATTTCCCTGGCGGAGTGTAAATTATACGATGCCTGCGTGTTTCAGCATAAGCAATAAATTCGTTTGTAAGCAAAAGCTATATTAGTTCTTAGTTATTATTTTATATTTGAAGGATCGACAATTATTACAAAGACTTTTGTATTACCCGCATTATACCGTGACACGTTATTCTACAAATAATGAAGGGGAAACAAGGTATAAATAATCGAAGCAAAAATCATTAATACACAAATATCTCCAATATTATTAATTTATATTAAGCTAAAGTTACATCCTTTATACTTCTCACTGCTGCGCACAGATCCCTCACATTTTAATTTTCACACGTCTTTGAAAGGTTATGAAGCTATTAGTACGTCACGCTGCTTCAGTGTGTGCGTCTGTGACTTCACAATACTTCTTCCTCATAATGATTTTCTTCACTATACGAGTGCGTGGTAAATTGATACACAATTTCATTGATACCAGCGAGGATAGAACCTAGGTTGCTCGCGTACGGGGAGTATGAATGAATTTCCCGCGCCTTAACCTGGCGGGGGGTCTTAGTAACCACGGCTTGATCACTCATTGGAACTTACATGGCTGGCTTGATGTGGTTCCACCGAGTGGGGGAAAGCCCATTCAATGTGACCTCGACGGCTAGGGGTTGTCTTCTTTCTCTACATCCGTAGCCGAGGTGAATTCGCGGGGAAAGAGTAGTGATGGTATAGCGATGCGCCACTCACCCCATCCTCTAGGACACTGGAGGGGCCGCACGGTTGATACGTTGATGATGAGGCTGCGGGCAAAGATAACTGTCAGTATTATGAAACGTGGTTGACGGCGGAGCCGTAGATCTGTCGCTGGGGATAGGAAGGCTGGTGTTTTCGATTTCTGTTTTTTCATGCCTCATGGCCCTCACGCATCGCCCAAGTTGGGGTTCATTGCCTCGGTGTTAAGGCGAGGCGCACCTTACATAAGTTCTAGTGCATCTTTCTTGAGAAAAAATTAGAACGAGTTGTCCTCCCGTGAGGATGGGTCAAGATGGAGCGGCCGGCGCCTATGGGGTCGCATATATGTACGAAAGCGTTCCCGTAACTGAGTTCCATGAGGTTTTAAACAGTGCGAATCCAACATAACCCGTCTTTGATTGATTATAAACAATATGACTAGGAATATTTTATTTATTTATTAAAAACTAGTGTTTGGTCATTTAACAATCCCACCTGGTGGTAAATAGTGATGAAGCTCTAGATAATAAATCGCTCTGTCTAATCATAACAAAAGCCTGTTCACTCTTGCTCTGAAGACGTCCAAATTGTATTTTGGCGGAGACAGACGTAATTTGTTCAACTCTTTTGCTATACGATAGCAAAAAACAAAGCAAACACTTTGGATCTAATGCGTGGAATATCGACAACAAAGGGGTCCCAACCCGCCAACCGCCTGGTTGTTTTACGGCTGAAAGGAGACGGAGGAACTAACACATTTAATTCCTGCACACACTCCGTAATGCATCCTATTGAATACTGACAGGCTGGCTAATCTGTGCTTGTGTTCTAAGCTGACAAAATTGGTTTAAGCCATATCAAGGTTACTAATAATTCTCTAAGCACGTCTCTCTACTGAGTTCAATGCTGCTGGGAAAAGTCAGTCCTGATAATAGACATTAAAGTCCTCCAGAAAAACCAGCTATATAGGAGGGTACCAATTTAGAGTTACATCAGAGACCTCACTGAGGTATTCAAATAGCCTAGTTGCCTCTTGTACTAAGTGATCGTTAGACACAAGAATAAATCATTTTATCCATACCTGTGTCTCATCAATACCTAAATCGTGAAGAAATTGGGATTTTCAAGGTGACGGAGATGCATACCTACAGTAGACGTTATTGCAGACATACACACTGGCTCCGGCCTATATAAATTATTCAGAGATTGTTATACTAATAATACTGTCTGAGTATATTGCAACAAGCTAGATGACGTAAGCAATGATGGTAGCTCTCATTCTATCAATCATATATTTTCTAGCTATAATATATATGTATAAATAACTATAATACTGTGTAGTGGCGGTGTAAGAATATCCACTATCACTATCGTCCTGTAGGTAGCGTAAGAGGCTCTAGAGGGAAACAAACCTGGAGATGGGCAGCAGTGTTTTTCTATTAATAACTAGCAAAATAAATTACTAATCTGCCTGTCAAGCGTGGCAAATATGTCAAATATAAGGGATATAATGGAGACTATTGCACTTTGAAAGGCTGCAGTAGATTGATGGATTCAACAAAAGCGTATACATTGCCCCATGAATGAATTACTGACTGTGGAGTGGAACAACTCGTATTATCAGCTTGTGCCTGTTTCAAATAGTATAAAACCATTCGTTATCCAGGTCTGTGTATTCCCCTAAAACTGTAAGCTACTCAATCGATTTTGATGCGTTTTTAATATTATTTTAAGAATTGCTTGATGTAATTTTTTTTGGATTAAATTTAGTGTATCACTTATACGAATGTCTCGATATTCTCAAATGTTTAACAGAACGTTTCGTTTGTATAATTTGAGAGCTGTATTCACAAATAGTGTTACATTATGAACATTATGAACCCATTATGAGTACAGTCAAACAATAACGCAACTTAAAATCAAGCCTTTGAGCCATGATGCCATTATTTACTGGTGTTTACTAAAATATATAATTTATCTGACGGGAAATGTAAAAACACTTATGGATATCACTTAAATATTTAATAGAGTGTAGACATAGACTTTTTGATATTTATGCCTTTTAGCGGCTGTTATAAATATTTAATATTTTAAATAACAGAACAACAACAACAAGACACCAATCATACGTATAAACTTTACAATATATTGGTTACAATTTATTTTTATAATAGTTGCATGCGGTTGAACAGGTCTGATTTAATATTCAGAGTATCAATTCCTACATGTAATTTTATATCGTGCTCTTATAGAAATAAACTATATAAATTGCCAATTTAAAATAAGTAACCATTCATCGAATAAAATAAATTCTACGGATTTTATCGCGTTTAATTAAACTTTTTTAAGTCCCGACGTTTTGGGCACTTACTAGCAACCATGGTCACGGGGGCGGGGCCTGAGGTGTTTGACGTCCCGATGTCAAAGTAAACGAAGGCTACGTTCAACTTTTTATAATTAATTTTGGTCTAATCTAAGCAGAATGAGCTTACAATATTTTGAAGTCTTGCAGTACTTTGCTTGGATTTGGATTTAACTTTATTAAATTATAGTCATGTTTATTTTATTATTTTAAGTTTTATCATGAATATATTTCTGTCCGTCATTCATAACTCATTTTTATTTCTTGCTACTAGTCTCTTACTTTTTATATATTTATTTCCTACTGTACAATTATCTTTACAGCTTTATCACCAAATGCGATAATGTAGACAACTATTTTTTACAAACTAAAACTACACAGCAATAATTTGCGATCATAAGTATGTACTTATTGCTACAACAAACACCGTATCTATATCACAGTAGGACCATAGCTTTCAAAGAGAGCTCTCACTATGAATCCACCCAGAATACAACAAAATAAATGTATGTGTTCTGCTATACGGTTGAGGACACAAAGTGCGCGCGTACACGGAGCTTTAGTCACCAGGCCGCCGCCGCCACATGTATCTAACCGGAACACACACGCGCACTTGTTGCAATACGTCTGGATTGTGAATCTCCCCCCACATTACTTTAAAGATATATGAAACAAGCTCTAAATTCCTTCTTACTTTTAGCTCATTGTATCCTACCATACCTAAGGTATATATGAATTAAAAATTATAAAAACCGTAGAAATAAGAACCGTATAAGAAGAAACATAGCTATAATTTTGTGAAATTACCAACATCATTAACATCACAAGCAAAATATTTTGAAAAATATCAAAAAATTTCGTTCATCAAAATATCACAGATGCTTTAGGAAAAAAATTTTTATAGGATAAGGGTGAAAAACGAGCACACAGTCCACCTGATCATAAGTGGTTGCTGCGGCCCATAGACATGTGCATCAATCCTCGATCACGATTCAAAATGCAGATTCGTTATCACCCGTGAGGACAAAAATGGAATGCCTCTTTTCTAGTAGAAAGGATCTCCGGTTCTCTACACTCGCCATACGGAACACAGCAGCATTAAGCTGCTATTTTACGCTGGTATTCCGTGAGAGCGTGGTCCTTCCCCGGTCGAGCCGACCCATTCGTGCTGCAACTGTACTACTAATACAGCTGCAGCATGGTTCTACTACGTAAAAAAATAAAATGGAGAAAAGAAAACAAAAACAAATTTAATTTTTTTAACTTAACTACATTTTTTATTATTTTGAACTATAAGAAATGTGCTGTGCTCACTTCGTGTTACAGTTTCCCTCTTACGCCACTCACGGAATGATATAGAGTTGTGAGTTCTTTTACGCCGTCAGATGTTCTTTGATACGACAAAGTTATTAAATTTAATATTGTAAACATGGAGTACAAGAAGTACATCTGCGGAAACGTAATGAAGTGGTAAATATTTGGCAACAAAAGGAGAGACAAATTTCCCAAGTGGAGTGTTTTTCAAACTACCAGTTCTATGCTCGCATAGCTCTGTCTGTATAAACTGGAAATGAGGCATTCCATCTCAGCCGTCAGGGGTGAGAATAAATGTAGACTTCTATAGGCTACACCATCCACTTACTATTAGTTGGACTGAGTGCTCGTTTGGCACCCTTATTTTTTTTAAATAGCTTCTTCAGCCCAAGAATATCTGCAACCAACTTCAAACATAGAGCTATAAGTGCGTTGTCTTGCGTTGCCAGTAATTATACAAGCAATTATTATACCTTCTGATCGCAACACAGTAGCGTAGGCAGTAGGCACTACTGCTTGGAAGCAGAATAAGTTAAAAGGATGTTGTATATCTAGACGGAATACGAGGCGGAAGTGGAACCCTACCACACACGAAGGTCTTGCAGAAGGTCAATTCCAATAACGGTTAAAAAGTTATTGTGTCAAGCCTAAAACATCGTTAGATATTTCTTTTTCATCAAAATTAAATGAAATTTGGTGCGAAAATAAAAACGCTACGTATTTATAAGAAATGGGCCAAGTAATCATTCACTCTGATAGCATTTCCGAAACCTGTAGCTGGATTCCGACAATATACAAAATTAATGCCACAATTAGAAAGCTAAGAATTAAACCAATGATTTAAAAAGAGGAGATCTGGGGGGTGGGGGCTTTCGGGTATTGTCTACATGGTTCTACCGCTAGATTCCAGTGAGTCCAGCGGTAGAATCATGGAATCATGAAAGAGTACTCACGTTACATAGGTAGCTGTGTATGACTGTCCACTATACTATAACGTCTCGTTTAAAAAGCTGCGTTTTTAGAACGTAAAACGAAGAAACGCGTAGTATACACCTAATAATCGTACATAATCTAAATATAAAAAAATCAAAATCTGTAACATATATCGGACTATTTGCGCTTTTAACTTTTAATCTTTAATATGCACTTTGTATGCTTTGCTTTATATACATTGCTTTTCATTCGATCTCACGCTTCCGTGATCAAACGACGAGAGTTCTCTTTGTTAAATCTTCGTACTAAATACAAGACTTCGAAAGGTGTCGAGCTAGAACTTCTTACATCGTCGGAACGGGAATTCGTTTTTAGTGGAGTAAGTATTGCTAAGTTTTATAACAAAAAAGGAAAAAAAGGAGCATTGCTCTATTGTATCCATGATGCCTCCAGTCTTTGCGTTCTCGATCGCTTCTCTTGCTTTTCCTGGTAGTGTTTAAACGATTAGAAGGTTATGTGAAATTAAAATAACCGAAAAAGGCACATAAGTACTAAGATGACAAACAAACTCTTAATAATGAATATTAAAAATGTAAGTTATTTAAAATACAAGTTTAATTTAAAATTCAGCAACTTTTTAAAGTCTTACAATACTGTCGTTGGTGACAGTATCTTTGAACGTGGTGCGGCATCAGTTTATTGTCGTCAAAGGATCGAAAACATTAGCACCACGTTCAAAAGCACCACCGCAACACGTGTAATCTCGATCAAAACTATCACCAGCACGTTGTTAAGTGACTTCGTGAAAATTCGAGCAGGAAAGGACCGCGCTTTTACAGAATATCAGCGTGAAATAGCAGGTTAATGCTACTGAATTACGTATGGCAAGAGTGGAAAACCGGAGACCCTTTTAACTGGTAACGAGGCATTGTAACTTTTTTCTCAGAGATGACAACGTATTTAAATTTCGATTCTTAAATGGATGTGTTTATGGTCCAAAGCGTCCCCATACAATCCGGTGGATTGTGTGGGTGTTTTTCACCCTTACCTACTTGTATTAAAAATATTCTTCTTTTCACGCAACACAACATGCGTACGTACATAAAAAAAACATTAATGCTTAATATCTATTTAAGACATATTAGTCTTCTTCACGAATAGAACTGTACATTTTATAAATGAGTAGCATTTCTGTCTAAAATACGAAAAGAATGATACTCGTTTTACTTAGAATTGCCCTTGTGAATTCTACAATCGATATTCGTTACATTTTCAACATTATCTGTTACTGGTTACTGTCACTACAGTTCAAGTAAAATTTTAGTAGTAAATCAGGAAAGAAAATGATCTAACTTCAAGCATAAAACTCTCGTAAAATGTTTAAGTTTTGTTTTAAGAACTGACGGAAGGCGTCCCGTGGTACGGTATCATTGATAAGTTTTAAACGAACTTTATGAGATACCATAATTGATATACTCAAAAATATATCAATGGGTACCAAGGAAATATTTATTATGGAAACGGTTTGTATATATAGGAAAAGGATAAATTTATTTTTATATAAGCTTTTATGATTAAGTTTTTTAATATTAAAACCATTACGTAATTTTATGTAATATATTTATGTTGCAGTAGTGAACGGCAGAGTCGGAAAGGCGCGTCTTTAGCGAAAGTTTATCGACCAAATTGGCGATATAATGAAAATAAGACAAGTTACGGGTACCCTTAACCAACGAGCATGTATATGGATGTGGAGGAGGCGAGAGAGGTGTATCAGGATCGTGCCAAATGGAAGTATGTAGTCTCTGCCTACACTTCCGGATGACAGGGTGCATATGTATGTATTTGTATGTATGTATAACCATTGCAAGCGAGCTATCAGTAATTAGCTTTTGTTGCCAATTTTAAATATAGACGGCCGCAATTGTTACCACTGAGTTTGAAATAAAAGCTCTCACAACTTGTGACTACACAAGTTTCTGGCCATTTAAAGCAAGACACAAGCGCACGTCCCTACTTTATTGATAACTGTAACATTTTTCTTTAAAATGAGAGTGACAGACGAGCACGCTGTAAATATCACGGCTATTCAGTGGTTTTGTATCTCAGTTTAAAAGCGCACATGTTGTTAGAGCACCATATCGCCGTTTGATTCAAAGTAATATTCATTAATTTTTTTATCGAATATGGGTGATAAACACGCACATACTCGTAGTTCACCAGATGGTAAGTGGATGCTGTGGCCCATAGATATCTACATTTTTTTCCTCGATTTAAGAATCAAAATGCACATGCGTTGACACCCCTGAGGACTAAGATGGAATGCCACGTTTCAGTGAAAAGGGTCTCCGCTTCCCTACACTCACCGAATGATACACAGCAGCTTAAAGCTGATGTTTTTCGCTGGTATTCTGAGAGAGCGTGGACTTACCCCGGTTGAGCCGAGCCGAACCATTCGTGCTACAACCAAAATATAGCTGCAGCGTGGCTCAACCATGTACAAAATATCCGAAAAATACAACGGAACGTATTTCGGAAGTATGGATGAAAACTATTTCAAAATTAAGATTATCGATGTATGAAGTTAATAAATCCGCGATAGCAAGTTCCCAATCATTATACGGCGAAAGTTGCTGAGCACCCTTACGAGGAATACATTTTTAATCTACTAATCGTTGCTGACATTTTTTGTGGAGGAAAACAAAACGAAATCCTTGAATTGAGATATTTTTGTATTCTTCATTCACAACTTTAAATGGGTAATTTGTGTACAAATGTTACCGTCTAAAGACATTGAAGAAATATCGTGTTTATGAATTGAAACAGAAACAGAAACAGAATATTTTTTATTCAACGTAGATTATAAACGATGCTTATTGAAAGCCACTTTTTCATTCACCTCTGGTTCGCAAAAAACCTCTGTCCTGGGAAGAGCCAGCAAGAAACCCAGCGGGATTTTTTTCAAAAAATAGCTTACAATCATGTTAACAATTAACAACAAAAGACAAATTAGAAATAGCTTGGTAGCGATAACCCATATTGAATATGAGTATCCATTTTCTTATTTTTGCAATGTAATAATGTTCATTTGAATGACGCATTGGTTTCCCTTTTTTTAGAAAAATTGAATATGTAGACGAATACTTACGAAAAAATGTCACTTATTATCTCATAAGGTTTTAGCCCGTATAGAACATGGAAGAAGCTTACAATGTGACTGTAATTATTGTTTTTTGTTTTTATTTTAATAGCGAATCGATAACGATGATTCCTGTTCTATTAAATGGGTATACAGGGGTGGTTCAATATATATTTTTAGAAAAATTCCACCCTTAGCTTTATTCCAGCTTGGCAAAATATGTGATGTAGTTTTTAATGTAACTGTTTAACCAATAATGAGATTGTAATACTTCTAAGTCCACTTAAAATGGTAAAAAGGGGCTTTAACTCTTCGATAATCTATATCTTAGCTCCTGGTTCAGAATGTGGAATTATTTTATTCTATTTATTTATTTGAAGACGACTTTTACTTTTTGTTAAAAGTATTTTTTTCTTTTAAACTTTTCTTCTTTATTCTTTATGTTGTTTTCATATTTTGAACGAGTTATGAATAAAATTTTGTGGTATGACTGTCATCAATATCCTCTTTCTAAGTCTACTGCGGAACACGATCTTGATACACCTCGTTCGCTTTATTCTGTTACCATTACCTTCTCCACGTATGGCTGGCGCGGCGGATTGCTAAACACAATTTTTTATTTCTGAGATATTATTAGGAAGATGCTGCTGCCCATCTCCTGGTTTATTTTCCTCTGTCACTCGCCTCTTACGACCCCCACAGGACAATACGAGGCAGGTTCTTACACGGCCACTGCTCGGCTACTTAGCTTTATTTATATATTTACGCATGTATGTAACTTGGCCCATATTCAATATATGGCCATTAAAAATAATGCATATTATTAGGTTCTGTAAAAGGTCTTTAATCCTATAACACTGTTCACCAGAGCCAGATTTATCTCGCAAGAATATTTTATAGCGTCAACCTAGATCCCAGAGTGAATAAAATTATTCTACTGCAAGAAATTTGCAACCATGTTACAAAATTTCAGCTGCGACAACTATCAAAGCGAGTACTACTATATATATATATATATATATATATATATATATAGAGGCAGTAGACAGTATCATTATATAAACTTCTATTACTTCTTAACACTTAAGAGAGATAAATAACATACGGAAGATGTTATGTTACATTTTTTAAGTGTTTACAATATGGGCGACAAACGAATACAAAGTCTACCTCATACTAAGTAGATGCTGCGACCCATAGCCATCTTGATCTATCCTAGACCTTTTTTACTTGACAAGAGGTATTCCATCTCAGTGTTTAGGGGTAACAACGCATCTGCATTTTAGTTTTTAATCGAAAAATGATCGATGAGATGAAATGACTAGATGTCCATGGGCCACAGCGTCCACTTACTATCTTTTGTCTTTTGTCACCTTTATTCTATATAAAAAGCCCTTAATAATGTTAGGCTAGTAAATAAAAACGCATATTTTATTGTTTTGGTATACACCTGCAGGCATAGGCACAAAATTAAATGTACCGTTATTACTGACTGTCTATCATAGCGTAACTTACACATATATTCATTTTTGGGGAAGAGCACCAATAACACTAAATCATGTCCCTCGCGGTCGCCCACTTATAGTGAGTCGAAATAGCGAGCTGTTATTCGTAATTTATTATTTCAGGCTGTAATGTTGGAAGATTTCTATGAGAAGAAGACGTGATGCTTCTTCTGTCTTTAATTTGATTATTTATTTTATTCTAAACTTAACACATTACACACGTATAAACGGTACGGAGTGTTTTAATCATTAAATGACTGTTTTTAGGGTTCCGTAGTCAACTAGGAACCCTTATAGTTTCGCCAAGTCTGTCTGTCCGTCTGTCCGTCCTCGCTTAATCTCTGTGACCGTTAGCACTAGAAAGCTGAAATTTGGTACCAATATGTGTATCAATCACGCCAACAAAGTAGTAAAATAAAAATTCGAAAAAAATATTTTATTAGGGTAGCCCCCCTATATGTAAAGTGGGAAGTGATTTTTTTTTTAATTTCAACCCTAACGTGTGATATATTTTTGGAAAGGTATTTAAAAATGAATAGGGGTTTACTAAAATCATTTTTTGATAATGTCAATAATTTCGGAAATAATCGCTCCAAAAGTAAAAAACAATGTGTCCCCCCCCCCACTAACTTTTGAACCTAAGTTTAGAAAATATATAAAAAATCTGAAAAGTAGAACTTTATAAGGACTTTCTAGGAAAATCATTTTGAACTTGGATGGAAACAACAGTACCCACTACCGGGAGCAGTTGCAGGAGCGCGGAGCTCTGCTGGAGCGCGAACATAATGGATACCCTTATACCTTTAAACTCATAAGTGGGAACACTTATTGTGACGGACGGGAAACTACGGAACCCTACACTGAGCGTGGCCCGACACGCTCTTGGCTGGTTTTTTTAAATATAAAACTGGTATGACAAATAAACAATTCACCTGGTGGTAAATGGCTTATGCAGGCTATAGACACTTACAGCCATCCGGAAACAAATCAAGCTTGTCCAAAATGTGTGAATGATATCTTGTCTAAAATGTGTGAATAATACCTAAGTTACGTGGTAGTATTAAATTTTCTTATTATTTACTTGCTTATATTATATGAATATTGTGAAGTAATAATTATAGAAACAGTCTACTTCAACTTGGAACTATTTTAATTTATAGGAGAAAAAGAGCCTGAATCAGCATACCTCACTGTGCCTCAAAATATATAAAATCTGTAGAGCTTCAATGGCGCCGATAGAAAACGACAAAGTGAATAAATTAAGTCCTAAAGTAGATATTTTTGTCTTGTTTTGCTATTTGCCGAAGATATGAGGGAAATTCGAAGACGTGTAAAATACGCTTACCTGCGCTGCGAAAAGCCGAACTTTTCTCCTCTATGGCCCGTACTCTGAAGTGCTCACCTACATGAGCGGGTGTTCACCCGTGTGTTCACCTGCATGATAGGTGAACACTATTGAACATTTTTTTAGTTTGATATTTTGTTTCCTCTCTTTAGTTTGGTATTTACGTAAAGTAACCAATGATTATTATAAAATATTTGTTAAAATGGTTTACTCCTTGCTAACATATTTATCGAATCGTAACGAAGACAATATAATAGGAAGTTATTTTCGGATCGTAGTCTTCGCACGTGCAATTCCCTGGCTGTCCAACTTGTCACTAGCACCTCCACTTACACTGTGGAGTTGAATATATTTCTACTGTATTTCAATTTTTTCCTTATGTTTTAATTTATAATAATTAATAAGAAATGTAATAAGTTAATAAAAAAGAAGATTTATTTATAGCTCTAAAATAATAAAGTGCAATAATATGAGAGAATAACTTAGTAAGTTTAACTCAGCATTATGCTACGGATTTGTGAAAACTTTTAATAGACTTACTTCACGACACATATGTACCATATGGTGTAAATCATTACTTGTTAGTTTTCCCGCTATAAAGTAATTGATTATTTTTAAAACTACTAGTAAATTCATGTATTAAACAAGTCTATAGTTTTTGTAGTGTTGTCCACGTTACAAGTAGCCTATTTGCGCTGCGCGAGGTAGTGACTCCAGATGGTAACAGGTCCTGGCTCACTTGGTGACAAATCTCAAATTGTCGCAATTTCATTTGAGAAGTTACGTGCAGGTGCACGAAAAGGCGAATTTAAAAGAATTCTTAAGTGAAAACTCTCTATTCTACTCGGTATTCTTTAGTAGGATGTTTAAAAAGTTTTTATCCTTTCAAAATAACTGTTCGACTTAGTGACGTGAGTGACAATGTTTTATTTAGTTACAAGTACAAAGACTCACATCGTATGTCATGTGGTGGCGACGAATTGAATAGAGTAGAATATTTTTTTTATTCATTTATGCTTTTACCACTGATTTCGAAAACATACCCCTTCTTATATAAATATGCAATCATTTAAAAACAGCGTGGTTGTGATCACATCATACCCAGATGTCATCAGTTATGTAGTTTTGGTAGTATAAACATTATTAAAGAGTTTTTGCTTAATTAAATTTATATATATATATATATATATATATATATATATATATATATATATATATATATATATATATATATATATATATCGTTTTTACGTGGTAGAGTCATGCTGCAGTTACTTTAGTAGTATAGTTGTACTTGATATGAGGCATTATATCTTAGACCTTACAGGTGACAACGCATCTGCATTTTGATTCGTAATTGAGCATAGATGTTGATGTCTGTGGGCCACATCAACCACTTACCATCAGGTGGACCTGTGTGTTACCCGATCCTATAAAAAAATATCCTGTGAACATTTTTACAGGATTTGCAAAAGCGTACACAACTTTTGAACCTAAAACATTGTTACTGCAGTTAACTGCACTATAAAAATAACCCAATATAATATGACACTATAAAATTGTAAGGCTCGTGAGTTGATATTTAGCTACCAACATCGATCACTAATAAAGTTCTTTATTAGTGATCGATGTATACCAAAATATAATACACCGTCTAACAGAATCAAGTAGGTACACCAAATGTTGCGTTCCGTCTAGCAATCTAATATCACGAGCCAGTCCTATTGGTCGGATCCATGATACCTACTCGATTGTAATTAACTTGTCTTCCGTTGCCCGAGGCTACCGACAAATCACTTTTTACTCGACTTAAGGGGATAGAGTAAGTCAGCTCAAATTCTAATTTCGTCCCCACTTGCCCGCGTGTCGTATGCTATATACCGACATGTTTGTAATCACTAATACTGTAAGTAGAAAGGTCGTTAGACACTTATTTCATTAGGTTTATTATATTTATGCCTGTTTCTTAACGCCAAGCCAATCGCTTCTTATTTTTATTACGGTTATTTCCCATTTTAATTTTACGCCGTCCTGTTGCGTAATGTATATTCGGATCGTAAGCGACACAACCTCCCCGTTCAAAGGCCGCAGCGAAGTGAGCGTGCGGCAGGAAGGAATCACGCTTCAAAAGGCCGATAGTTTAGGTAATTTCTTTTTACAGTGAAAATAATGGTATTTTAAAAAAAGTAAATAACATAAGCACTGCTTTATAATTAGTTCAGTTAGTATGCAAAGTTTCATGATCTTATTTAAAGTATTTTATGAATAAAAGCGGTTTATTGTTTATTTTGGAGGTAAATTTGGATTTTTTTTCTATCGAGAAAATTTTACGAAATCGTGTTTTCGTCTAACATAATCCTCAACTTTACCATATATTTAATTCAAAATTAAATCTGCAATATTTTCGGCATAACGAAGGATCTTGCTAAGCCATTTGAAATTATATTTCCCCTTAAGAGCTTATTACATTATAAAATTTTTAGGAAATCTAATTAGGAAGTAGGAAGGTGTAATCGTAGTTAGAACAGTTAGGATCCGATTTAGTCAAATTGGAGGTCCCAATCGCTCTAATTCCTAAATTGTTTACAATTTAGGACAGTGTAATCACAACGTTAGAACAAGAACAACCACCAACCAGTCGGCGCCCGCGCTTTGATACAAGCGGATGTCTTGAAGTTTTGAAGCGGTTCTGATTTTTTTTTATAGAAGAAGGGGCAAACGAGCATGCGGCTCACCTGATGTTAAGTGACTACCGCCGCCCATGATCAACCGCAACACCAGGAGAATTGCTGGTGCGTTGCCGGCCCTTTAGAAAGGAGTAAGCTCTTTTCTTGAAGGTCCCCAGGTCGTATCGGTCCGGAAAAATCGCCGGTGGTAAACTATTCCACAGAGAGGTCGTACGTGGAAGAAGACTCCTTGTGAAACGTACAGTGATGGACCGTCAAGCATCCAGATGGTGTGGATGGTATCGGGACGTTTGCCGTGTAGTGCGTTCACGAAATTTGGCGGCTGGGATTAATCCGAACAATTCCTCAGAGCACTCCCCGTGATAGATGCGATAAAATACGCAAAGAGATGCAACATCTCTTCGCAGCGCCAGTGAATCGAGCCGATCGGAAAGCACTCGGTCGTCGACGATTCGAGCCGCTCTGCTCTGGATGCGGTCAAGTAGAAGTAGCTGGTACTGTGGAGCCCCAGCCCAGAGATGGGAACATTTTTCCATGTGCGGCCGAACCTGCGCCTTGTAAAATAGCAGGCGGTGTGCCGGCATTAAATACTGTCCCGCTCTGCTGAGCATGCCAAGCTTTTTAGAGGCAAATTTGGCCTTCCCTTCCAAGTGACCGCGAAACTGCACGTCACTCGATATGTCGACGCCGAGGATTCCGATACTGGCTGAGGCAACAAGGGGAGTGCCTTGAAACTGAGGGGATACGACAAAGGAGTTCTTTTTAGCGGTTAACGCGCAAACTTGTGTCTTCTGGGGGTTAAACTGGACTAGATTTAGTCGTCCCCAATCCGAGACTGTGTTCAGCAAAGACTCGACTTCAGACACAAGTTTGTCCCGGCACTCGGAGACGTTTTACCGAGAAATATTGGCTCGGCCGGTGTAAAGAGCATCACCAGTGCTGTCATCTGCGTAGCAATGAATGTTACGGGTATGCAACATATCATTGATATGCAGAAGAAACAGCGTTGGCGATAGCACGCAGCCCTGTGGAACACCAGCATTAATAGGCTTGCAATCGGAGCTTGCACCGTCTACAACGACCTTGATGCTCCGATCTGCAAGAAAGCTGGTGATCCATTCGCACAATTTCTCGGGAAGCCCATAGGAAGGGAGCTTCGAAAGAAGCGCTTTGTGCCAAACCCGATCGAAGGCCTTCGCAATGTCCAAACTAACGGCCAATGCCTCCCCCTTGAACTCTACTGCCTCCGCCCATCTGTGAGTTAGGTAGACTAGAAGATCACCAGCTGACCGACCACGGCGAAAACCTTATTGGCGGTCACTAATCAGCTGGTGATTTTCAAGGTACCTCATGAGCTGGCAGTTTACAATGGACTCCATTGTTTTGGAGAACAAGGAGGTGATGGCGATTGGCCGGTAGTTGGACGGGTCTGAGTGGTCGCCTTTTTTAGGGATCGGGTGGACGAAAGCCGTCTTCGTCGGGAGTAGAAGTGTCTCAAGTGACTAGTAGCAGTATATAGTGAATAGTGAAAGTGTTAGCTAGCCGAAAAAGGTCGTAACTGATATTCGCAGTTACATATAGTGAAAGTGTTAGCTAGCCGAAAAAGGTCGTAACTGATATTCGCAGTTACATATAGTGAAAGTGGTAACTGATATCCGCAGTTAAGTGATAAATTCAGCTAGTTTAGTTGATAATAGCTGCTAGTCAGTAGTGTTAAATAACCAGCTACTACCAATAGATATTTGATACTACCGTACAATTTAAAGAAATCTTTTAAAATATACAGTGACCAACCAATTGTGAACAACCGTAGTTGAACAACCGTGGTCAATAAACAGTAGTTATAAAATTTCGCGACTAATCAATCAGTCGAACCGCTGGCCACTACCTTGCTATTCGTATTTATAAATCGTGCATTTTAATTTGAACCTCAGTCTAAAATATCTCAGCGGCACCCACAAAGACGGCAGTGGAAGTATCCTCCAGAACCTATAGGTGTAGGACGTGAGCGAAAGTATAAAGTATCTTCGACAACATTTACTCCGAAGAGTTTCGCCCGTCCGGCACAGATACTGTAGAGAAAAACCATAACTAATACTAATACTAAATAAACCAAAACTAGAGAAAAACATAACTGATTTTTACTAATCAGTCAGGGTAGGGTGGCTTAATTTTGAACATCAAACCCTATATAGAGTAATAGCCATAAAATTATGCATCGCCCAGTTTGTTATTGAATCACTCCGGAATGCATAGGATATTTTGCGCTTCTATGAAAATCGCTTGGCTGAATCAATTTGCTACCAATTGCTTGGGGACACCGGTACGGTCGTTTCTTTACAGTTTATTGTTGATAATTTAATTTAATTTTATGAATAATTATTTTTATTGCACTTTGACAACATAATTTAAAATAATATAAAAATAAGAATAAAAACAACCTTTTACAACAACAGAATCGCTAACAAACTGTTTTGATTTATTTTGTGCAAGCAGCTATGCAAGTCTAGAAAAACCAGTATCACTGCAACTTGTAAGATCTATTGTGATCTGTGCCACTGCTAAGGCCCATGTTTTCAATTAATTGAAGGAGTTGCTTAGCTGTGAATAATTTCGATTTATCTGGGCTGAGTACGTAGTTTCCCAGATGAGTGTTACTTTTGCGAATTAAGTGTTTCGTCCGTTATGGAACAGAATCCGCACATCCTTAGGTTGCTTAGTCCCAGGATGGACATGTGCTTTTTTAGACAACAGTGCCCAATCAAGACTCTTGCCGGAATACGCAGTTTATTGTTACTCACTTCCAGGGCTTCTGAAGCGAATTCTGAAGATTCTGAAGAAGAATTTACAATCAGCCTAGATTAAGATTTTAGATTGATTGAAGCCTGGTGTGTCAGACCAGATCTTAAGTGATTTATTGTGATAAAGAGTTTCAAGGGTGTTTTGTCCATGCTTTTTGAGATTCCACAAAATGTATCGGGCCAAAAATGTGTAGTCTTCGGGCCCTTATTTCAGTTTGATATTATAATGTAAAATAATACAAAAATAAGAATAAAAAGCCTCTGAGAATCAGGTAATCATTTACAAGTTGTTTTAAAAATGATTTTATATATAATCATATACAATATTGTAAATATTTATAGGTACCTAAAGTACCCCAGAGTTTCTTGTAGGATATTTTCAAGATAGAAAAAGATATTTCTAAGATTTATTGTTATACAAATAATGATTTTCATTATGTAAAATATAATGTTAAACTATACGAACAGACTCTGTTTGTTCGCCATCGGCACCAATGAAATTGCTAATTGCGTTATAAATTAAAAATTATAAATTTAGCCCGATTTTAAAACATTTGCTATTTATTTATATCATGGAAATATCGATGAAAATTATATCATTATTTACAAACCCTTGTCAGAACCTTGTGGTTTCTAGATGCTTTTTTACTAGAGCTTTTGTATTCAACTGCTATATAAATAAATAAATTGTAAGCGCTGATTTACGATGTGCTCGCCGGTGAAGGAAGACATTGAGAAGAAACCTGCATATATGGGGAAAAATAATTCCAATAAGTAAGTAATAATTAAGTGCGCCTAAACGCAATATTGTTGTACAATTATTTCAGAAATGAGAGTACGTCCAGTTGTGAGACGTTATTAGGATCATACTTTAATTTTTTTATATCCACTCTTTCAAATCAAGTTATTATAGTTGACTAAACTTTTACTCAGGAGAATTAAGAGATTATAAAAAAAATATTAGATTTTAGACTTATGGATTAAAATAGCATGAAAAGGACAATGCAAAAAAAATCATAGCATATTCTTGATTCATTATATTATAAATTAAATTTTAAATAATATATCCATTCTTTATTAAATTAACTAGTGCAGGCTTTCCTTTGTATGTCAATGTAATACGTACTAAAATAAAAATTTTACATTTTATTAACCTTTTTATTACCTTTAGTTTTTCTACATCTTCATTGAAAAAATCAGTGGTGGGAATGGCAGCACCGTAAAACACTATCTAAGGCGATGAGCTGCTTTGATAGCTGGTAGTGAAAATGTGATGGTGGATACATATGGATAGGTTGTGAAATTTGACAAAAAATTGATCTTTCACTAAAAATATATAAAACGTACCGACAAACTTTGCTAAACCAGGTGACTAGCGGATGTACAGTCCACCTGCTGATAAGTGGTTGCTGGAGTCCATAGACAGCCAACTTCAAACAAAAAGGCTTCAGGCGGCTTGACTGCGTTGTAGGGTGATGTAAATAGGCTATAAGGCTATAGGGAGCTATGATAATCACAGGCCGTGTGGCATTCCAATTTGATCCCGGGAGGTGACAACGACTCTTTTGCCTTCTTAGTTTGAAGTGGTTTGCAGGTAAGTATACACCTGTGTTGCAGAGGATACTTACTGACTGAGACTGTAAGTTTATTTGTCACTTTAGTATTGAAAAAAGAAAACAAAGAAAAATGATTTTCGAGTCTCTTTCAGGCACCGGATGCTCGTTTGTTTATTAGCAGACTGTACTGAGTGATCTTTGGTGGTAGTTTCCAAATCCATTTTGATAAAAGAATTTCCTCATGGTAAAGTACATTATGTTGTTATACTGTTCGGGTATTGACACTAGATTGATAATATATTAATTAAAAAAATTGGTAACTTATGGAGAAATCGTGGCCCAAAATGTCTTAACTACTTATCATAATTGAGGTTTTATTTATTTTCATTTTCATTTCAGAAGCAGGACAGTATGTTGTCTAGTACATTGTTAGATAGATGCTTCTCTTATATAGTTATGAGAAATAACTAAATAATAATAATTATTAAATAAGTAAGCCGCCCCAATTCATTACTATTGGTGAACTTCAACTGGCTTCAAAATATTTTAATTTCTTACATGGAGGATAACTCACGATGTCTTCATTCAGTTGTATGCACTGTTGTGTTTCAATCTGAAGAGTATAGAATAGAATATAACAGAATATTTTTATTCAATATAGATTACAAATAATTTTAATTGAAAGTCATTTTACTTTTACTACTTTTTCAGGAATATTCAATCCTGAGAAGAACCAGAAAGAAACGCAGCGGGACCCTTTTTTGACCCAGAGTGCCAGTTTAATAACAATCTGTAAAGCATTTCATTTAAAGTCTTCAGAGGTGACAACGCTTCTGTGGCCTGAAGTAACTACCATCAACAGGTAGAAATGTTTGTTACATTAATTTTATTAAAAAAAACCCTCACAATGTATTTGCTCGACCATTGATTACACTTTACCTATTAATAGCTACGTGGTAAATTAGCACTCAAAACTGCGAGTAACAATTTTAAGGGTATAGGCAGGAATAGAACGAAAGTTGCTCGGGTACCTAGTTCAAATTTACGATGAGCGCTTATCCCATGAGCTACGACGCGCCGGCTTTTTTACATGATTTATTATAATAGTAAGGGCGTGGAGAAAAAGAAACCTCCAGCCAAAACCCCTTAAATAATTACCGCTTTATATAAGCTGTAAGGTTACTTATTATATTAACTAAAAAGGAAAGTATAGTAATAGTAGCCTATATATAAAGTAGAGTCCGCCGCGCTAGAGGTGCAAGGAAGCTGACCGATGCGAAGGGGTGTAGTGGAACTGTGACACGATGTGACTCTTTTCACCAAAGCTATAGGAGGAATTTGAGCCGTGTGAGGATGCGTAGCAGACTTTTTTCACTAATGGAGAATTCACGGAGGTCTATTGAATTGTAGTCTAATCCACACCGCTCATTCCTTGTACGCCTATCTCACTCGCGTACTTCGCACACATCTCTCGTTTCTTTGGATGTACGAATTCCCCACTCCGCTAAGCCCTTTTCCTTGCGCTGCGCTCAAATGGCTAGAAACTGAACTACTAATATTGGTGAATTTTGCCTTACGCACTGCTCAGCTACCTCACACATCTCTGTCGGAAACGATTGTGCGCTGGTTGACTTTACATGTCTTCTAAATATTTTTTTATTTCTCTGACATGCAATTTTCGTCAGGTTTCTTCACCTTGTCACAAGAGGCAAAACGGCACTATCAATTGCAAATAATATTTTTGTTCAGCGGGGATCGAACCTGAGTTTCTTACGTATTCGACCCTGTATACTAATTATACCAACTACAAGCAAGGAACGTACTAAAGCGTCTACTAAGAAAATTACATTTGCTGCATACCTACCTTATTGCATCTTCTACAAAGACAGTTAAACTGCTCGAGTTCGTAATTAAAATTTTGTTCTAAAACGTATTGCCAGTAATCTACTAAACTGTGGAGAAGTATAAAAAAATATTATTGATAACAGAATGATGTGTCAACTGTCAATCCTTCATTTCTAGTGACCTGATCGTTAGTTCAAGTATTGATTCGTCAAACTGCATAGGGTTCAAAGCTTTAAAAATGCAAAAAAATTGTAATTTAAATTTATGTCGATAGACACTACTTGTTCGTGTGAATCAAATGCAGTGAAGATCCTAAAGAAAAAGTCTAGTCGTCACCGCCGGTAAATACAGGGCTCGTTCTTTTCTCGCTCAAAGGCTAAATATAGCCATTGGAGGAAACGCAGCCAGCGTTCTTGTCACTATACTGCACTATATGATAATAATAATAAAAAGGCGTAGGGAAGTGACGACCCCATCGCCCGCTGACGTAACAGTTATGTGACGAAACTACTACGTCGGCGCAGTCAGTCAGCGCCCTGCCAAGAGGTGTGAGCGCCGTGCCTAGGCAAAATTGTGGGTGCAAAGGTCCGTTTGTGCACATGACCGAACCACGAAACGGTGCCGGGCTTGGGCGTCTCCCGTTATTTGGCGCCCATAAATGAAAGAAGAAAGAAAGAAAGAAAAAACATTTATTTACGGTCTAATCACAATAGATACAAAACAAAGCAAGAAATTGGAATTAAACAGAAAATAAAACAATATTTCCCTAAATTAACAAAAATGTAAAAATAATATAAAATGAGTCTGTGTAGCAGCATAAGACCGTGAAATGGACAGGACTCAGTAAAAATCGAGATACAGAAACACGAATTGCTCTGATCCCGACACTGGTTTTCAGTCCGGCCCGCACTCCGACGTAACTCGGACGGCTGCCTCAATGCACATGCTATAATGCGACGCGGAATATATAAAAAAATATGTGTTTTTAAATTTTTATTCACATAAATAGTGGATATCATTAGTCTAATGAAGGTAAGTACAAAATAGAATTAACGTTTTCCTTCTAAATATATCAATTTTATTTATTAATAATGCGGAATAAACGTTGGCTAAAGAATAAAGGTAAGAAAATGATTGTCAGAAAAAGTAAATTTATTATACAAATATTTAAATAAAATAGTTTTATATATTATATAAAGTGAAAATTAAAAATATCTACATAATTTATGGGACTGAGATTACTGACGTGTTGAAAGAACTTAACCTCCTACCAGTTTATTTTATAGATCGGTATTTTTTTGTTCCGAAAGTAAGTGTAACCTGTATTTGATTTTAAACCCACTAATTGTTTTCAGGTCACGCAGTGGAGGCGGGAGGTTATTCCAACATTTAGTGGCATTATATTTAAAACTACCTCTGAAAGCGGCCGACCGGTAGAAAGTATATACTAACTTGTAATTGGATGATCTGGTATTATACTGCTTATTTTGATATTTAGACCAAATCAACTTATTATATAAATATAAAGGTTGTTTATTTTTAATAACTCCAAACAAAAGTGAGGCAAAGTGTAGTCGTCTGCGACAGTCCATTTTTAAAATATTAGCGTTATTAATGAAAGGGGTTGCATGTGCACGTGGTGGTACATTGAAACAAAAGCGTGCAATGGATGATGGTACAAAGAGGAATGCGCATAGGGCCGCTGCCTGGGGGTCGCCGGGGCGCGTCTGGAGCTGGCGCTGGACGCGGCAGCATACGGGCCGCCAGCCGAGCGCGAGGAGCTGTACGATCACCTAGCAGCCCTCCGCATCCATCATCCCCACCACAAGGCTTGGTGTCGGCTGGGTCTTCTCGGACTCAGCAAGCGGCACCCGCCGCTGGTGGAGCACGTCGCATGCGTTGGTCACAAACAATGAACGCAAACGCACTGCGGGCGTACTTTAGGGCAAAAGGGGAAGAAACCGGATGTTTGGCATATCGGGCTCGGATGCGTCGCTTTTTTGCAGAGCTGGAGCCATCTCTATCCGTCACTGAGCAAAACCTGGCAGACCGGTACATCCTGCGCTCCAACATATTTGGTGACGCCGAACTCGAACGACTATGACGTGAGGCTGTTCCCTCATCGGATGGAAATGCTACGGCTGGGAATGCGGCGCCACTAATTGCGCAGCAAACTGCAAATGTGGACGCTGCCGTCAATAATCCATTTGTGGTTGATTCAGACGATGGTGGAATAGTCCCCCACGAACTAGAGAAAATGAGGAGCATATTGGAAGAGTTGATGCTGGAAACGCGCAGCATGCCTCTCGAAAATCGACCGCGACTTCCCCGCATACCCCTTAGCAAGCGAAATCGGCCTGTCATGCGGGCTCTTAACCCAATGCTGGTGACCTATTTGGAAGCCAGCCGGGACCTTTTGCGAGACGGACTCAATTCTTTTTGGCGCCGCACTGGCAGTATGCCGTATTATTGGCGCCAAACTTCCTATGGCTGGACGTGCTACTCAACAAGGTAGTGCCATCCCAGCCTGGAGAAAAAGAATCGAGGACCGTATCGCAAAGGCAAGGGCCCTTATCGGCAGACTGACAAGCTTCAGGTCGGGTAATAATAGACCGAGAGTTGTGCGCACCATTAGAATGGCGTTTGCAGGGACAAATATTAGTTGGTCCCAGCCGGATATCACGCAGAAACTAACGGAGCGCATAGATGACCTGAAGCAAAAAATCGCTGCTTGGGGGAAGCGGATTAGACGATTTAGCGAGAGGTCAAGGCGGTTCAACTAGAATCGTCTCTTACAGAGTGATCAGAAGAGGCTCTGTAAATCATTGGAGCGACCAGAGGTATGTGGAGCGGGCCCAGGACCGTATCAGGCTGACACTGTCGCATTTTGGCGTGGCCTGTGGTCAGAGCCCGTAAACCACAGCGAGGGCCCTTGGATGGAAGTTGTGGCGAGCCAGAGTGCAAGTGTTACGCCTATGGACCCCGTCGCCACAACGCCTGAAGACGTGGCTGAGGCGGTCCGTAGGGCCCCGAACTGGAAAAGTCCGGGGCTCGACGGGCTGCATCATTACTGGCTGAAGGGGTTCGTAGTGTATCACGCTGTGCTCGCCCGACAGTATCAAGAGGCTCTCGATCAGAAGTCGCTCCCGAGCCTTTTCACTACTGGGATCACTCACTTGGTTCCTAAAGATCAGGATACCACAGACCCGAGCAAATACCGCCACATCACGTGTCTACCCACCCTATATAAGACACTGACATCCATTTTGAGGGCGAGAATCACTCGTCACCTGGAGCTAAATCAGGTGATGTCACGCGCTCAAAATGGATGTCGGGGGCGGTGGTCGTGGAACCAAGGAACCACTCCTCATTGACGCGATCATTGGCAAAGTGGTGAAACGCAACCGTCGGAACTTCTCCGTCGCCTGGATAGACTACAGAAAAGCATTCGACTCGGTGCCCCATACGCGGCAAAAGAGGGTCCTCGAGCTGTACAAGATTGACTGTACAGTTAGAGACTTCCTCGAGCAGTGTATGGGGCAGTGGAGTACGATCCTCTGTTATCTGGGTGAGCGGATGATGGCTGCGGAGAACCACATAAGGATAAGAAGGGGTATCTTCCAGGGCGATTGTCTGAGTCCAATCTGATTCTGCCTCTCTCTGAACCCTCTCAGTACCTTACTGGAGGGCTCCGGGAGAGGATTTCAGCTACGGAAGGGAGGAACAAAAGTGACCCACCTTTTCTATATGGATGACCTGAAGTTATTCGCCTCCAGTCGCTCCCATCTTATGGAATTGCTAAACATCACTTGTGAATTTAGCAATTCTATTGGAATGGAGCTGGGGACGGATAAGTGTGCGGTCCTTCATGATGAAAGGGGAAGGGTTGCTAACTCTGAGGGCATAGATTTATCTATGCCCGTCAACTTAAAGACCCTTTCCGAGGCTGAAACATACCGATACCTGGGTATGTCACAGAACATCTGTATCGATGAGGCTGGTATGAAACAGTCAGTTTGCGACGTGTTTTATGCACGCTTGACCAAAGTGCTTAACAGCCTTTTGTCCGGTATGAATAAGACACACGCATATAACGGTTGGGTTATGCCTGTCCTCATATATACCTTTGGCATACTCAGGTGGACTCAGACCGAACTTAACGCCCTGGATAGAAAAGTCCGCACTACCATGACGTTCCATACGATTCATCATCCGAGATCGTCGGTAATGAGTCTGTACTTGCCGCGAAAGCGTGGTGGGCGTGGTTTTCTGAGCGCGCTCACCATGCATAATCGCGAATTGTGCAGCCTCCGTGATTACTTCCTGGCGAGATCGGATGATCCATTCTATAATGACGTCATTTCTAGTGATAAAGGACTTACCCGTCTATACTTAGCCCACGAGCAATGGCAGGACCGATGAGTGCTTAGCATTTCCGACCGGGAGACCGTATGGAAGGAAAGGAGCTCCACGGGAGGTACTACAGGGCACTTCATGAGCCCTTCGTAGATACAGTCGCCTCCCTTAACTGGCTACGTTTCGGTGACCTCTTCGGGGGAAACCTAGGGTTTTGTCTGTGCAATACAGGATCAGGTTATTAAGACCAACAACTGTCAGAGATACATCCTAAAGGATGGCACCATCGACGTCTGTCGAGCTTGTCGCCATCTCGGGGAGTCACTTAGGCATGTCATCTCCGGTTGTTCGGCGCTTTCTAACTCTGAGTACTTCCACAGGCACAACCTAGTAGCCAGAATTCTACACCAGGAGCTCGGTCTGAAATACGGTCTCGTGGACCGGAAATTGCCGTATTACAAGTACTTGCCGGAAGCCGTGCTCGGAAATGACCGCGCCAGGCTCTACTGGGACCGGGCCATCATCACAGATAGGACTATTCTTGCGAATAAGCCTGATATTGTGCTGATGGACCGGGCACAGTCAAGGATATTTTTGGTCGACATTACCATTCCGTGTGACGAGAACCTCGTGAAAGCCGAAACAGATAAGCAAACAAAATATCTGGACCTGGCTCACGAGGTGACCGACATGTGGGGTGGTCTGCCGACCGAAATTATTCCTGTAGTCGTCTCTGCAAACGGGCTAATCCCAGTCAGCCTCTCGGGTCATCTGAGGCGACTGGGACTCCGTGACGGACAGCTCCGGGCTCAAATGCAGAAGGTGGTGCTCCTTGATACTGCCCGCAACGTCCGCCAGTTTTTTTCCCTTTCCCCCTAACCCTTGGCCGTTTGGTCTCCCCTGCCGAGGGCTTCCATCTGGTTGGGCTTTTATTTATTTATGTATTTTTGTATTTATTTTATTATATTGATATTTATGTATATTTATCTTTTCATTTTCATTTATATTTATACATCCCAACCAGATGATAAAACTATATAGATACCCCACACAATAATAATAATAACACCTTGCCAAGAGGTGTTAGTGCCGTGCCTCGGCAAAAATTGGAGGTGCAAAGGCCCGCTTGTGCACATGGCCCACCATGCAACGGCGCCGGGTCTGGGCGTCTCCCGTTAAATGACGTCCACAAAAATGGATGATGGATTTGACTAGAATACGCAAAGGGCCGCTGCCTGGAGGACGCCAGGGCGCTGGACGCGACAGCATGCGAACCGCCAGCCATGGAGCGCGAAGTGCTGCACGACCACCCAGCAGCCCCTCGCATCCATCATCCCCACCAGCTGGCTTGGTGTTGGCAGGGTCTTCGCGAGCCCAGCAATCGGCACCCGCGACTGGTGGAGCACGCCGCATGCGTTTGACAAATCAAATGAACAGCAACGCATTGCGGGCGTGTGTTTGGGCGAAAGGGGGAGAAATTGGAGGTTTTGCAAATCAAATCAAATCAAATTCATTTAGTAATGTTTGCCATTTCTCTTTGGATATTTTCTTTCAGGACTTCAATTGTCCGCGGGTTGGTTTCGTACACTTTAGTCTTAAGATAACCCCCATAAGAAAAAGTCCATTGGGGTCAGATCTGGACTACGTGGTGGCCAAGGAATATCTCCTCTTCGAGAGATCACTTTAGGGAAAAGTTGACGGACGATCGGCATAGTGACGTTAGAGGTATGGGCAGTTGCTCCATCTTGTTGAAACCAGGTCCGCGTATTGAAGCCTGGAAAATTCTGCAACTCTGGTGTAAAAAAGTCCTGGATCATAGCTACATACCGTTGTGAAGTAACAGTAAGCGCGCGGCCTCTGCCGTCCTCAAAAAAGTAAGGGCCTATAATGTCATGCGCTGACATAGCCGCCCAAACTGTCACTTTAGGGCTATGTAAGGGCTTTTGATGTTTGCGATTTGGATTTTCGCAACTCCAGTAGCGACAATTTTGCTTATTGACATGGCCGTTGATGTGAAAGTGAGCCTCATCAGAGAATAACACGTTATTAAACGAAGTAAAGCGGTTCAACATTTCATTTGCGAAATTTAGTCTGTGGATAGTGTCACTATCTTTTAATTCCTGTACTATCTGAATCTTGTACGGGTGAAGATGTAAATCTTTCTTTAAAATTCGCTGTATCGATGTTCTGCGTAAGTTTAATGCACTGGAACGCTTACGAGTAGACTGGGTAGGATTTTCACGAATTGAGTGTTTCACTACATCGATGTTTTCTTCCGTCCGTGATGTCCTTGGTCGACCTGACCGTTGTTTATCCAACGTCGAACCACTCTCTTCGAACTTAATAACCCATTTCTTAATTGTTTGAACACTTGGAATGTCTTTAAATTTGCGTAAATTCTGATATTCTCGAAATTTACGCCGCGCAATGGTAGCAGAATCATTGTTTCGATAAAACTCGCGCACACAAAATGCACGGTCTGCACCGGTGAAACGCTCCATGGCGACTGAATTCCCAGAAACCGTCGGTACTCCCCCCGCACCACGCGCGCCACTCATGCGCGCCTTTTGTATTTTATTTGAAATTTACATTTCTAACGACTTATGGGCCACCTTGTAGATTTATATCGTAGATATACATCGAAGGCAATGTCAGAATTTTTAAGTGTTTAAAGTATGGTTGACAGCTTGTAGTATTATCCAGATGGCACATTACTCTGATGCATTTCTTTTGAGCTTTGAATGCAGATT
>CAJQZP010001683.1:0-89853 GCA_907164705.1 Parnassius apollo
AAGCTTTCAACAGTTCCCAATAACTGCTATTTTTTATATTTAGTCGTATTATATTTAGTTATATATTTATATTTAGTCGTTAGGACGACGCTGCTGCTCATCTCCTGATTTCTTTCCCTCTGTCACCTCTTGCGACACTCACGAGACGATATGGGGTACTCGTAGTGGATATTCTTACACCGTCACTACATGGTTAACGGCTTTATATACAGGATGGTCCAAAAGGTGACGTCCAAAAATTTTTTTTGGAATGCTGACCTTTCGGGCTACATGAAAATACCCCATGTATGTTCCGCGATTTTTCTTAGAAAAAAGACGAGGTATGGTCATCCGGTTAATATGGTCTCTTTCTTGTAACTCAAAAACTACAGCCTTATTTGCATTGATGGCTTTGTGTTACAATAGCTCTTCATCGTAACACAAAAGCCAATCAATTAATAAAGGGTCAAAAGGGCGCTGCTTTATCGACGCCATTTTGACAGTTGACGTTATAGTTAATATCTTGGTCGATTTCAGTATGGTGTAGGGTAGTTAATTTTTTATAAGTAGATTTTTCGAAGTCTTCCTTATTATTGACAAAACTTGTTTGATATTTTTTTTCTTAATGTATATAGTATACGACTTTGTGTTTTTGTCTCTGTCCTTCTCCTAGTTTTGGTTTTATAGCGCGGCAAAACTTAAAGTGACCATATTACCCTCACGTGCTTATATATGTATTATGACTGCCGGTTGTAAACGCGACTAATGATCTTGGGGTCCTGGGTTCGAATCCTGGGTCGGGTCGAAATCAGTTATTGGGTTTTTCTGACAAGAAATTCTCGAGTCTCGTAAAGCACGTAAAGACGTTGGTCTTGCGCCTGATCTTCTGCGGTCGTGTCGGATTCTCTCCCATTGAACTATGATAGTGAGGGAATAGAGAGTGCAACTTGCGCATGAGTGTATGTTCACTATAATCCTGTCCAGCCCAGATGGATAGTCTCTATTGACAATCTCCGCAGAGACCGATGTTTGGTTTGGAGGACATTATATTATTATTATTATTATATTATGTTCCAGATAACAAAGCTGTATCCCGATTACGTGCCATCAAAACGCCTGCAAGAACTCGAACACTCCTTAAATTACTTAGAACATGCGAAAACGCGTTTAACTTTGGACCAAAATTTAAACTATCCATTAAATTACACCGGAATCATCAATCCAATATATGACGTTAAAATGCCTAAGGATAAATTCGTAGTTAAAAGAACGAAATCATTGGGCAGAACGTACAGTTCTAGGAATTTAGGCTTAGAGATAACAAGGTATAACCTAACGTTAGGTCCTAAAGACGGGAAGAAGACTAACGATGTGGTCACAGCTATGAACGGTACAAGTGGGGAAACTGGATTGGATTTCAAAAGCAATTTCTTCCATAGATATGCCACTGATAATGTAGTTGGAGATTCGTATAAAATCAGTCGGGTTACTGTTGATTGAGATGCGTGGTTGATTAAGATAGATGGGGGTTTATATGTGGTAGAACCATGCCACAGTTATCGTCGGTTAAATAAAGTAAATAAAGCTTACTTCAGAAAACAGCCCATAAAAAAATTACTTAAATTAAAAAATAAAATATTTGTAAATTACCTTTATAATTGTTACCCATGTGGTTTTATTACGTCTGCTTTGGCCGAGGAGTATTGTCATAGATCTTGCTGTACCGATGCACGTGTCAGTTTTTGTTACATGTTGTTTATTGATATCTTTACCAATTGTAAACAGATTATAATGATTCTTTTTTATTAAAAGTAGTAAATTTTATATCTATAACAGTCTTTTCGTAGTCCATATTATAATGGCGAAAAAATTGTTGATGAATAACGTTTATAGAGTATACGGAGTGGCGACGAAGTTATCACTTTTCACATTAAATGAAGAGAATTATCCTACGTAACGTCATTTGATAAACATTACTAAAATATATAATAATAAGAATTCTAGTCGCGGTAGCTATTTTTCGTGTTTCGCTTAATTATCTATGTATGGGCAAGTGTAGATAAATAATTACCTATGTATGGGCTAGTGTAGGTAAATTATTACCTATGTACGAGCTAGTGTAGGTAAATATTTACCTATGTACGGGCAAGTGTAGTTAAATAATTACCTATGTATGGGTCAGTGTAGGTAAATAATTACCTACGTTTGGGCAAGTGTAGGTAAATAATTATATATGTATGGGCAAGTGTAGGTAAATAATTACCTATGTATGGGCATGTGTAGGTAAATAATTACCTATGTATCGGCAAGTTATAGGTAAATAATTACCTACGTTTGGGCAACTGTAGGTAAATAATTACCTATGTATCGGCAAGTGTAGGTAAATAATTACCTATGTCGATACCGCTTGAGCACTGCGCGCAGCATCGTTGTCGCTTTTCAGGTCACTTCAGGTCACTAAACTAATATTATAAAGATAATCTTTATTTCATGTAAATTTTTACGTTAATATTTTTGTTTGAAAGACGCATTTTTTATTTTTTGTATTACTGTTTATTTTAATATTTTAACAGACATATATAAACTTGTATTTACCGTTGTGCTATTTAATGTGATTATCTCATTGCCACCCGTTATAATTACTACTTTGAGATAGATTAACCGAGGAGTCGGTATGACGCGTGAATAAAATTGAATTACGAGTAAAACAATGAACGGCACCTGCCTGTTACATGGTAAATAATTTTATTCAGTTTGATTCTTTGTGGTAGGTTATTATAATTTGTAAATATTACTAATTAGTAAGTAATGTTCGGTTCACCGTAGAACCAAACATACTATCTTGCAATTTGTCGTAGTATGTACCTACATACCTATTTTGTAGTAAGCATTAAAATATTCCGCGACGTTCGTTCAGTCTAGAATTCACATTGGGCAGGAAACTAAACCACATGTACTCAAAAATTTTTTTTAAATCACGATCAAACTTTGTGGAATTCTTTGGGAAAGACTAATGTTTAGCTGTGGACTTGTGAAGGGCTATAATGACGATGATAATACTACCTCAGCTAATTCAAACTGTGCCATAGCAATGGCCCAATCACTTCTCAGTCTCTGTTTATTTACTTAAAAATATTTTAATTGGTATATCATTTAAATAATATAATATAATAATTAAAAATAGTAATTACAACAAATAATAAGTACAACTGAGAAAAATCTGTGTTTGAGCTTAGGAATTAATTTTAAAATAATATTGGTTACCTATTATAAATGTTTGTTACATTTTTATGTATCTAAGGTTTTTAAAATTAATAATACAGTGAACAAAATACTTGTTTTATTTTATTCTTACGCGGTAAAGCTGTGCTACAGATAGATTAGGTTGTAGCATGAATGGATCGGCTCAACCGGGGAAGGACCACGCTCTCACAGAATACAAGCGTAAAATAATGTGTATGGTGAGTGTAAAGAACTGGAGACATTTTTTACTGAATCCGAAGCATTTGCATTTTGATTCTTAGTCGAGGAAATTGTAGTTGTTTTGTAGTAATTGTAATTGTATTGTAGTTGTGCTAAGACATCCATTTACCATCAGGTGAACTTTGCGCTCGTTTGTTGCCCTTATTCTATAAAAATCCATTTTTAATAAATTTTTGTACACTAAATACACATTCTCGAAAATAACCCTGTTTATCAAAGTAATAGTGAGAAACGAGCGCACAGTCTACCTGATACTGTTGAAACTAACGTCTATCCTCGAATATTAACAAAAATGCATATAATTTGTCATCCTATAGACTAAAATAAAAAGTTTCAGTACGGTCTTTAGATCTAATTATATTCCATACACAATATGCTATTCTGGCTACCTCCTTGGTCTCGCGTTCATACCGCGGGTTGGGCTAGAATCGATTATTGGGTTTTTCTGTCAAAAAATTCTCAGGAGCGACCTGGAGTCAGCAAGTTTGGGGTGTTTCACCCTCGTGCCTCGGAATGCACATAAAGCCGTTGGTACTGCGCCTGATTTATTTTTAGTTGTCTCGTATTACCGTTCCATAGGACGAGTGTGAGGTAATAGAGAGTGCACTTGAGCGCTATAGTCCTGTCCTGCACAGATGACTGGTCTCCGTTGAGACTGGCTGCCGAGACCCAAGTAGGTTCTGGAGGACATTATTATCCTGTAGCAATCTTATTATAACAGATAAAAAGCCGTGATTGTTCAGTGGCTTAACGATCGAGAACTAAAATCCAGGTGTCTATGGCTTCCGCATATGGAAATCTGGGGTTCTGTTACGTAGGTAAAGTTAATGGCCGCGGAAGAAATCGTGCCTCATGTTCTGGTTCTTGCCTGAGAAGGGGAGGATTTGTCCTCTCCCAAGGAGGTGCCACCATAGGCCGGCACTAGTGAAAGAAGAAGGTGGAACACCGTGTTGTTTTAGTCGGTGCAAGACTGACATAACCCGTCCGTGACCTTGTAAGACATTTGTACGTGTAAGCATTTCTACAAGCAAAAAAGGAGTTAAACGATCGCTATAAATTGAATAAAACTATTTTTACGAATTTTATCGTGTTTAATTTAACTTATTTTTAATTCCCGACTTTTTGTTATAAATTTTATAGTATGCGAGGCTTAAAAATTAAAAATCATACGTGATAGAGCCATGCTGCTCTCTTGTACTGGAAATGAAGCATTCGTTCTTAGTGCGCAAGAGTGACAACACATCTGAATTTTGATCCTTAACCGAGGAAAGATGTAGATGTCTATGGGCCACAGCATCCACTTACCATCAGGTGGACTGTGTGCTCGTTTGTCACCCTTATTCTATAAAAAAAACCATACCGGGCTTGAGTCTCGCTAGCACCAATGAAATTTTTAATTGTAATTATAAGTGCTGATTTATCAAGTGCCACCAGTATGATTTAAGAAAAATAATATATCGAGGATATGTCCTTCATATTAAGTCGCCAATTAATTCGCCAATCGCCATTACGAATCAGCGAAGCCGACTGATTGCTATGGAGGAGGCCTCTGCCCAGTAGTGGGGTGCATAAAGCCTGTGACTTTCCTTTACTTTACCAGATAAAAAATAACAATAAGCGACTGAATTTTACTGACCAAATAATTTTGGTCATGGCGGCCTGCTTCAACGAAAACTAGCCATCTGCGCTTAAAATTCCCATGTTTATGCGCCAACACAGGGCCACTCTCTACTTCCTCACTCTCATAGTCTGATTGGACAATAATTCCAATCAGACTATGAGAGTGACCGGAAGGAGATCAGGTGCAAGACATACGGCTTTACGTGCTTTCCGAGGCAGGGGGTGAAATACCACCAGCACCTTGACTCTGGGCTGTTACTGAAAATTTCTTGACAGAAAATCCAATACCTGCTTTGGCCCGACTCAGGATTAGAACCGGGGCCTCTTGATCAGCAGTTAACGACCACTAGACCAAAGAGGCAATCGAATCGAATTAACTAAATTGTACCAACTTATCTTCTATCAGCTTCAGCCAACTCTTTTTACAAAGATTACGCAAAATCATCCTTCCATCATATACTGGTGACATTTTTACCGTCTGGAAAAAATAAGGTGTTACATGTGAACGGAGTAGAAACCTGTGGCACTGATATTTTGCGAAAAATAAAAACAAAAGTTTTGAATTAAATAAATAAATTAATTAAAATCCATCGAAATTCAAATGTTATACTTGAGGAACGGCAATAAAACAATAAATTTAGTAGGCATCTTTGACCTTGTCACTTCGCAGGGTCACAGGCTCAAGAGCAAAGGGCAAAGTAATTGTTCAAAGAAATATTTTCCAAATGTTTAAATTCAAAACTTTTCTATTTTTGCAAATATTAGTGTCATAAGCTTCTACTCTGTTCACATGTTATATCCTATTTTTTTTTCAGATGGTAAAAAGGATCATCCAGTATAGTACTAAACATGGCTTAACAGTAACATGATTCAGTCTATAGATGAACGTATAGCATGACCTAAACATTGCGTTGATTAATGGCCGCCTGTCCGTCTGGCAACCTTGGCACCAACTGTCAGTGATATTGGCAAATTGCTCTGCACTCATCGTCGCACAATACTCGTGTATTAAGTGCTTATTTATTGTTACTAGGGTAGACAACTCAGTGAATCAAAAATGCGGGAAGAGGGAAAATATTTGTTGTTTTTTTTAAAACGTTACCTCCACACTAGAACTTTTCCCCTTTAACTTGGGGGCTGTTTACATACATCAATTGATCAAGGACAAACATTCACGGATCAATAATCTGTAGGCTAATTAATTACTTGTTCCCTGCGGGATTCAAACCCGCGATCCTCAGCGCTGCAACTCATTGATAAGCCACTGTGCCACGGAGCCGACGATGTACATTTTTGCTTAAATGATAAATATTGTTTGAATAAAAATGCCATAATGTTCGTTTTACCAATGTAAATCCTATTTTTCATAAGAGACATAAGATTTATTGGCAACAATACATTCTTATATTACTACACATTTCTCTATTCATTAAAAAATGGACAGGAAAGATACAATTAAATAAACAAATAACAAGGCTTTCTGTGTAGCCCTGGTTAATAATGGTATTGGTATTACGCTTGCGTCATTATCGGTGCATTTAAAAGTCAATGAAACAACAATTCATTCAAGGTATATCAAACAAACACACCCACATATAAATTATAAATTATACAAGATTAAATTTTTTGTATTTTTGTATAAAATAAGGCTGACAAACGATCACGCCGTCCAATTGATTGTAAATGGATGCTTTGGCAACTAGACATCTACATCTATCCCTTATTAAGTGCCGATTTCACCAACGACGTCGTTGTCTAAGATTAACTAACCCGAGAATAAAGATATTCCGTACTTTTACTCTCAGATAACTTACTGTACATTTCACCATGCAAAACAACAGATTAGTTAGCCTCAGATTAACTATTCTTTCGAATAACGGTTTTACTTATCTGTGGAAGACTATTTGAATGAGCAAGTGAATGATTGTATAAAGACTCCCTTTGATTTCGCCGAATTTCTTGTTGAGTATTCGGAATTTATGTACTCGTGGTTCAATGACGCTATCTCAGATACAAATTCCAAATGATCTTCAATTTTGATCAAAAGATTATGAGCTGCTGATTTAGATAACCGAAATCTTATCTTAAAGTCTTCGTCATCATAGTCATAAAAATAATTATTCCTTTCTTTTATCCACCTTGGACGTTTACAAGATAATATGTTTCATCTTCAATATCATCACTGTCACTGTTGTTAATCATTCTTCTCAAACGTTGCATTATGTATAGCTATATACTCTCAATAATAATTAAACTAAAAATTTACTAATCAAACAGCAATTCAGGAACAAGAAACTTGGACGTACGCGACAGACTATTAAAAATGTCAAATAATTAACAGCTGACAGCCTGTCGGCCATTTTTAACCGAAGAATAACTCCGTAATCCTTCAAAATCGGGAGTATAAATCTTATCTCTTGGTTAACTATTTATTTTTGGGTTAAATTGTTGGTGAAATGTAAAATTTGATATCCTGGAATAACTTATATCATTACGCTTGGAATAAAACTTATCTGAGTTTGGTGAAATCGGCCCTATGAATCAAAACGCAGATGCACTATTACCCTGCTGCGTGACTATGATGGAATGCTTCGTTTTCAGTTGAAAGGGTCTCTGTGACTTTAAACTTACCATGCAAAGTACAGCAGCATTAAGCTTGTGGTACTTCTCCGCTCAAGCCGACTCATTCATGCTATAACCATAATATAGTTGCGGCGTGGCTCTATAGTATAATCCACCACATGCTATTTTTCGATTTAATTTTTTCCTGCATAAATTTTTAGTTTATTTTTTTTTGTATTGCGAGGTGCATGCAGTGATAACTCAGAAAATAATACATTCTGGGAAAATCCTGGTAAACTGGTAAAGTTGGTAGCCTTAGTAATGGTTACGACTGTATGGGTTAGGTGCTTCATTGTATAATCACACTCGTTTAACTATTTGATTCTCAGTTTCTGGCTATGATTATCTCAATGGTTTTTGCACCAATCAGACATAAAAAATAATACATTCTGGGAAAATCCTGGTAAACTGGTAAAGTTGGTAGCCTTAGTTATGGTTACGACTGTATGGTTGACTGTACGGTTAGGTGTTCATTGTATAATCACACTCGTTTAACTATTTGATTCTCAGTTTCTGGCTATGATTATCTCAATGGTTTTTGCACCAATCAGACATAAAAATAACACATTCTGGGAAAATCCTGGTAAACTGGTAAAGTTGGTAGCCTTAGTTATGGTTACGACTGTATGGTTAGGTGTTCATTGTATAATCACACTCGTTTAACTATTTGATTCTCAGTTTCTGGCTATGATTATCTCAATGGTTTTTGCACCAATCGGACATAAAAATAATACATTCTGGGAAAATCCTGGTAAACTGGTAAAGTTGGTAGCCTTGGTTATGGTTACGACTGTATGGGTTAGGTGTTCATTGTATAATCACACTCGTTTAACTATTTGATTCTCAGTTTCTGGCTATGATTATCTCAATGGTTTTTGCACCAATCAGACATAAAAACTAATTTTGTCCTCCTTCAAATATGTATCTTCTACTTCAACAGCTGGGGAAAGACTACTAGTGGATATGGGCCTCAGTTTCGGAGGGTTTTACTAAATCGCGGCGTTTAGCAGGCGTACCAGTAGAAGACGTTTCACATTCATGACGCTGCTGTTGCTTGTCGCCGGTCAGTGCATTTGAGCTTGCATTTAAGCAACAAAATTAAGACGGCTTCTAACAAAATTAAAATGACATGGAGTGAAACTGGTAAGGCCATTCTCGTAATTCAAACGACCAGTTAATTTTTAACAAAAAATAATTAAATCAGATCTGGACTGGATATATAAATATTTTACTCATATTCCGATCATAACCACTATGTCACTGAATTCTTCTTCTGCCGTCGCCGGATCATTACTTAAACTTTTTATTTCTTATTATACTTTTTACATTTTTGAATTTTACATTTCATAAAGTATCATCAAAAGATTTTGTAAATTATTTTAAAACTATTGATATTAAGAAAACTTGAGATCTGTGGGGGATTTCCGTTAAAGTTATTGCGTGTATAACAAATAAAATGGCACCTCAATTTGCTATAATTTTTAATACTTGTATCGACTCAGGTGTGTTCTTTATCCTTTATTTTTTTTATAGGAGAGGGGCAAACGAGCATGCGGCTCGCCTGATGATAAGGGACTGCCGCCAGCCATGAACAACCGCAACACCAGGGGAATTGCTGGCCTTTGGAAAGGAGTGAGCTCTTTTTTTGAAGGTCCCTAAGTCGTATCGGTCGGAAAAAAGTCTCCGGTACTAAACGATTCCACAGAGAAGTTGTTCTAGGAATGAAACTCTTAGTATAGACAATGGTGGACCGCCAAGCATCCAGATGATATCGTCAATTTTTACGCGATGTGCGTTCGTAAAATTTGGCGTCTGGAATTAATCGAAACAGTTCCTCAGAGCACTCCGTGGTTGGTGCGATAGAAAGTGCAAAGGGATGCAACATCTCTACGCAGCTCCAGGGAATCGAGACGATCAGAAAAAACTCGCTCGTCAACGATTAAAACCGCTCTGCACTGGATGCGATCAAGTGGAAGGTGCTGACACTGTGGTGACCCGGCTCAGAGAGGCGAACAGTATTCCATGTGAGGCCGAACTTGTGCTTTTTATAGTTGCAAGCGATGTGCCGACATGACATACTATTCGATACGAGGTCTGTTCAAAAAGTATCGCGAATTTTGAATTGTAGCCTTATGTTGGTACTCATGTCCCTTACTTATGCTGACAAGGTCGGCCATTTTATATGTTTAGTTAATTTTTGACAGCTGTTTTGCTTGGATGTGTTTTGGCTCGTCTTCGATTTTTGCCTATTCCAAAAAATGGATCAAAGAATCTGTATTAAATTTTGTGTGAAAAACAAAATAAAGTGCACGGACGCATTCCGAATGTTGACTGTGGCATATGGTGAAGCTACCTTGGACCAAAGCAACGTTTATCGGTGGTACAAAATGTTCTCAGAGGGCCGAGAAAATGTGAACTACGAACAGCGTGCCGGACGCCCGAACACGTCAACAACAGACGATAACATTGATAAAGTGAAGAAAATATTATTGGTCAATCGTCGAATCACCATTAAAGAAGTTGCTGAGGACCTAAACATATAGATTGGCTTGTGCCATTCGATTGAAAGTAATGATATGCCAATGAGTCGGGTCGCCGCGAAATTCGTGCCAAAATTGCTGAATTTCGACCAAAAACAGCATCACGTTAACATTGCTCAAGAGATGTTGGACTCGGTCCGTGACGTCCCAAATGTACTCCAGAGAGTCATAACTGGTGATAAATCATGAGTTTATGGTTATGACGTAAAAACCAAAGCTCAACATCCCAATGGAAGCTGCCGCAAAGCTGCAAGTTCGGTCGAACGTGAAGGTTTTGCTCACAGTTTTCTTCGATTGCAGGGGCGTGGTGCATCACGAGTTCTTGCCACAGTGCAATTCGCGCCAAGCAATCGGCTAGAAACGCCCGGATTTGTGGAAGAACTAAAACTGGCTTTTGCACCATGATAACGCCCTTGCTCACACATCGATGCTTGTGCGCAAATATTTATCCAAAAACAATATAGTAATGGTCCCACAGCCACCGTATTTCTCAGACCTGGCCCCTTGTAACTTTTTCCTGTTCCTAAAACTGAAGAGGCCCATGAAAGGACGACGCTACGCCATGATTGGGGAGATAAAGAAGGCATCGAAGGAGGAGCTGAAGAAGATCATGAAAATGATTTTTTTTAAATGCTTCGAGGATTGTAAAAAACGTTGGCATAAGTGCATTATATCCGAGGGGGTATACTTTGAAGGATACAAAATAGATGCAAAATAAATAATTTTTGAAAAAATACAAAATTTGCGATACATTTTGAACAGACTGTGTATGTCGACGCCGAGGATTCTGATGCTAGCTGAGGTAGCAAGGGGAGTGCCTTGAAACTGAGGAGATACGACAAATGGGTTCTTTTTTTGCGGTAAAGGCACAAACTTGTGCATTCGGTGGATTGAACTGGACTAGATTTAGTCGCGCCCAATCCGAGACTTTATTTAGCAAAAACTCGATTTCAGACACCAGTTTGTTCCGGTACTCGGCGACGTTTTCCCGAGAAATATTGGCACGGCCAGTGTATAAGGTATCACCAGTGCTGTCGTCAACATAGCAAAGCATTTTACCACTTTGCAAAATTTCATTGATATGCAGAAGAAAGAAAGTTGCTAATGGAATGCAGCCTTGCGAAACGAAAGCGTTAATAAGCCTGTAATCGAAGCATGCACCGTCTACTACGGCCTTGATGATCCGATCAGCAAGGAAACAAAATCTTAAAACTTAAATCTGGTTGTACATTGACCGCACGAGCACTAGACCTATTTCTGTACTTCCAACGCTTATAAAGTATTCGAAACAATTATTCTTAAATAAATTTTAATTTTTATTAATGTAAATAACTTACTTCATCAAAATCAATTTGGTTCTACAAGGGGTCGCTCGACAAATAATGCTGGTGTTGAGCTGATTAAATATATCTTTAATGCATGGGAGATTTCACAGGATGCTTTGGGTATATTCTGTGACCTATCTAAAGCCTTCGATTATGTTCATCATGAAACATTTATCAGGAAATATCAAAACTTTGATGTAAGAAGTGATGTTCTTAAATTATTTATTTCATATTTAAGTAACAGAACACAGAAAGTTGTCATTATTAGTATGAACTCTTTCGGCTCGATAGTACAATTGGGTGTACTTCGGGGCTCAATTCACTTTCAGTTTCTTGTACATAATATATACACTTCAATAATTTTGAAATTAAAACGACTGTTACTAAAATATGACGAAATGAATAATTCTATATCTAAATTAAAATAGAGCCGTGTAGCTCAGATGGTTAACGCTCGCTGTAAATTAATGAAATTGTTAATTGCAATTTTAAGTGCTGATTTACCACGTGCTTGGTGGCGAAGGTAAACACCGTGAGGAAACCCGCATGTTTGAGAAATAAGAAAAAAATATTTCGAAGACATGTGAAGTTAAACAATAATAACCCTAAAACCCTTTCAGAAATGAGAGGATGCCTGTGAACAACAGTGGAATGTATATATGCTGTAATTTTAAGTCACTTAACTTTATATCTAAATTCCTAATTTGGTTTAATTTTAATAATTTGCATTAAATGGCACTTAAACTAAATTTATGAATAACTCCAAATTTCAAACATGTTAATACTAATGTAATTTTAAATAGGGAGGAGCTGAGTATTGTCGATACTACCATTTTTCTTGAAATCATACTAGACACAAAGCGTCAACGAGGTCCCATATATCCAAACTAACTTAAACTTTTGACATCTTATCTTTTTTGCAGAATATGTTGTAAAATATTAGAAGTATTAACAATGTTGAAACAGCTAGTCTAGTTTAATTTAGTTATTTTCATAGCATAATGTCGTATGGTATTTTATTGGGGATACGCTACTGACACTTAAATTATATTTGTTTTACAGAAGAGCGCCATAATAGCACTCTTATTATATGCATTGTTAATTAAAATCTAAAGAGCCGCTCAGAGAAAAAAAGTAAGGAAATTAACTTAGTCTCTCAATACGATTATGAAAATGTAATGTGTGTACACTAAAATAAAAGTAGTTTTACAAAAATAAGTGATATTCGTTCTGTAAATACTAGGAACGGACACAAGCTAGTAGTGCCAGTTAATCGACTCCACCGATTCGTAGTATAATATTTATTGCATCTACACACGACAACAACAAAAGCAAAACAAAACTTACAATTATCAACCTAAAATTCGATTGGAATTGAGCTGTTTGCTTTTTGTGTACGTAAGCAAACAGCTCCATTCCAATCAACATAACGGATAAATAGATAAATAGACGATTTTTATTGCTCAAGATGAGTAAGGTGAAGCAACGGGATACGGGATGAACTTTTAAGTGCAAATATTTAGACGACATTTGAACTTTTTATATTTTTATTCGACTTCAAAGGGTCTAAAATTAGATTTGTGATAAAAAAGTCAAATTCAAAGTACCGAAATGAATAGAATACTTTCCGCATAACTGCTTCAGAGGTTCGAGCTTTAGTACCTCTGTATAAACTATAGCACTACTTCTGAAGTTATTATGCATAAATCATTTTATTTTTTTCAGTTCTTTAAAGTCGGCTTTTTCATTTATTAAAAGTATAATTTTTTAATTCAATACACGTTTAACACTTTTACATTTTTGAGTACACACAGAGGAAAAGTCTAAATTCATTACGCTCGACCCGTGTTACATTAACAGTTAATAAGAGTTACTTTTTATATAGGTTGACACAGTAAAGTATAATTAAATATTCGTTATATATATTATATTCGTTAAATATTCGTTGGAGTTAAGGGGATATAGTACCGACATGTTTGTAGTCACTAATACTGTAAGTAGATAGGTCGTTAGATATTTATTTCGTTAGGTTTATCATATTTATGCCTGTTTCTTTACGCCAACCCAGTCGCTTTTTATTTTTATTATGGTAATTTCCCATTTTTAATTTTACGTCCTCTTGATGCATAATGTGTTTTCTGATCGTAAATGACGCAGCTTCCCCCTTCAAAGGCCGAAGCGAGACTGACCGGGCGGCAGGAAACAAGCTTCAAGTTGCCGATAGTTTAGGTATTTTTTTTACAGTGAAAAAATGGTAATTAAAAAAAATAATAAAACATAAGCCCTGCTTTATAGTTAGTTCGGTTAGTATGCAAAGTTTCATGATCTAATTTAAAGTATTTTATGAATAACAGCGGTTTATTGTTAAGTTTGGAGGTAACTTTGGATTTTTTCTATCGAGAAAATTTTACGGAATCGTGTTTTCGTCTAACATAGTACTTAACATTAATCTTCAACTTCACCATATATTTATTTCAAAATTAATGCTGCAATATTTTCGGCATAACGGAGGATCTTGCTAAGCCATTTGTGGTAGTATGTTTAATATTTCCCCTTAAAGAGTGGATAAAGTACGAGAAATTATCGTCGCATTTTTTTTTTGGATAAAGATAGGATTTTGCATACACATTTTGTTAATAATCTCGTATTTTATCACTTCTTACATTGAATTACGACGAGTCAATGAAGACGCGAGCGAGACGTGAGAAAATAAAAATACTTGGGGGAAGTGTAGCGCTACGTGAGTCTACCGCGTAGCATCGTAGCACTGTAGCAGTTATTACATTACCACGTATTACACATAATGAAGGCACTGAAAAGCTCAGTTGAGAACAGTAAAGTTATTCAAAAATATCTTTCGAAAATATGAAAGCGAAGGGTGCGTATAAAATGAATACTATGTATTAAAGCCCCTCAATGCGCCCGTGACTTACTCATGGTTAGAGCTGTGGTGACAATGGAAATTATTTTTTTAATTCAATATAGATTATAAATAATACTCATTAAAAGTCACTTTAATTTACCAAGGAAAAGTTTGGAAAATACTGGTAAGAATCAGCAGGAAACCCAGTGGGAATTTAAAAAAAAGAACAGTTTACAAACGTTTGGTGATTAGTCATCATACAGGTCTCTCCTAGTACTAACACCGGATGGTATCCATCCATCCCCTTTTTTAATTGAAACGATGCATCTTAGCCCTCAGGCGTGACAACGCATCTGCATTTTGATTTCTAATGGAGGTTCAATATAGATGTCTATGGTCCACAGTATCCACAGTTTATCCTTCATCTTTGTTGAGGCTGACCAGCAAACTTAAATTTTCTTAATCGAACTTCGCTCTGAAGGATAGAATGGCTGTCAACCGTATTTCGTATGAGGATCAGCATCGCCGAGAGCACACATACAAGCACTTACGTCGTATTATCAGTTATCACTACTACGAACCCGATTCGCTGTGTTGACAGACTGATTAGTTTTGATTAATATTTTTGACACATCAATATTTCTTTATTTTTGTTTCTAATATTCACGAAATATAAATAGTTTCGACTTACTGGTTGTAGGATATGTCTCCTTTATTTAAATTTCATTTCCCGCTGTTCTTTCGACACGTAGTTTTTGCACAATTTGCCATTTTTTAAATAATTTGCATGCAGCGACGCTTGATACGAAAATTGGAAAGGATTGATTATGTTGACATTTATTTTAGTTTTGTTAAAGTTAGTTTAGTTAAAATTTTTGACAATTGTTCCGTGCGGGATTCAAAATCCCGGCTCCGCAGCGTCGTAGCCGTACGTTTAGCCACTGCGCTACCGAATCGTTGAAAAGAAGAAAAAATATGGCCGTCTACACTTTACTATGTTTTTTATTTTAAAAGTCAAATATGTAACAAGATGGTCTTGCCATCGCTCGTGTCCGTATACATTCGAAGTTTGTAGTCTGCGTATTATAAATACATAGAGCAGAAATCTTCAACCTTCAACTGTAAACACGACGAGTGCTCAAACTTCATTAAACTCAAACGGCAGTAAATTTATTACGACGATGTAAATAATTCTCTATCGAAATTAGTACATTGTTTTAACGCAGACAATTTGCTTTTAAACGGCAACAAAACAAAATGGGGATGAGTTGAGTCTTGTTTTCTTGAAATTAATTGCTATTGACGGGAAGCTCCTATAGTCCTCTATATATTCAAATTAACTAGCAGAATTAGTTCTGCAGCATATACTAAAAAGATTAAAAGTGTCACCAATTTGAAACAGATTAGTTTATTTTAGCTACATAACGTAATTTTTTATGGAATTTCGCTATGGGGTAAGGCGACTGACATTAAAACCAAATGTGTTTTGCAAAAGAGGGCCGCACGGCAATTTATAACTTAAGCCGTAAAGAGTCCCTTCGAGAAAAATTAAAGAAATAAACATATTAACGTTAGGATCGCAACTTATTTATGGAAATGTATTGTGTGTTCATGAAAATACGAATAGATTTAGCAAGAGTAAAGATGTTCATACTTTAAATACTACTAACAAACAAGCTTTTACATATTTTTACACATTGTACTTTTTACATATTGTACACATTTATTTTATGTCCTTACAATGGGAATTATTTGTAAGGTCATATAATATAAATGTGTACAATATAGGTATTGCGCAGGGCATCCTACATGCCCCCACCTCAGATATTGCATTAAGTACGTGCAAATTAATAATATATGTATAGATTTTAAGTTAGCTTTAATGGGATTGACATGGTAACGAACAAAAATCCCTAAATAAAACAAGAATAAAAAAAACAAGCTTTAATTCCATTTACTAGACTCCAGAGCATTAGTCAGTAGTAGTAAACGCTTTAACAACAAAAGCTCAGAAAATGTTCAGACTCAATTAACAATTTTTATTAAAGAAAAACTGTGCAAAAGGGGTTATTTAAATATTTAGGAATCCATGAATGTAAATTACCCCTGGGAATGAGGTGATTGCTATCATGCTGGTTCTATTACAATTCATATAAAAAATATTTAACGTCTAAAATAAATATAATCCTGCTAGGTTTCTTGCTGGTTCTTCGTGGAGAGAGGTAGTTCTCCGAACCAGTAGTAACAAAAAAAAAAGACTTTCAATAGGTGTTATGAGTTATGACTTCAGTTTGGAAGCCATTTTAATTGACTTGCCAAAGGAGTGGATCAGGTTGATCACTCTTATTTGTCTCTGATTTTCTTTATTATTTGCGAAAAAAATTGGGAAACATTCGAGGTATAATAATCTTAAAACACTTTCAGAAACGAGATATGGTCAATTTTTAATTTTTTTTTTTGAAATGACTGATTTATATTGAAATGACAAACTATCTTACATTTCACCTCTCGTATAAAGAGTTCTAGTAGTCTAGTAGTCTAATAGTCTATAGTTTTACTCATAGTAACTTCAAACGAAGAAAGCTACAAATGTAATGTAAATTTAAGGACTCACAGTTCGAAGGAGGAATGCCTCACAGTCTGTACTGTATTATATTGGTCTACAATGCCCTTAATACCGAAACAGCAGTGTAAAGAAGTCCTATCTCCTAAGGCACCCAGTCAATATATAACAGACCTTTACAAGTCCAACCTCCCACAAGGAATACCGCAAAACACAATCTTGATCCGCCTGCATCCATCAACATGTTTTATAGAAAAAAAGGGTGACAATCCACCCGATGGTAAGTGGACGATTTCTCCCATAGAAATTAATATATATCCTTAATTAAGAATCAAATTGCATATTATTTGTCAATTCTGAAGACTGAGATGAATGTGCCTTCTTACCAGTTAAAGGGTTTTTAGTTCTCTTCACTCACCATACGAGACACAGCTGTATTAGGCTGCTATTTTACGCTGGTATTCTGTTAGAGCGTCGTTTTACCCTAGTCGAGCCAACGCATTACAACCATAAAATACCTGCAATGATCTACTAGGTGGCGCTGTTGTCGAGATCCAGAAATCACCCGTGCGAAGCCGGTTACTGATCTTAAGCACACTATAAATTGCACATTAGGTTTATTGCCTGCTGTAATGAAATCCACAGATTTATTATATTGTAGAGTTTTCTGAAGTTAAGTTATTTCTTATACGTTTGAATTAGGGATGCCCGATTTTTTGTTTTGAATCGTTCTTCTGGATCGTAATGGATTGCATACTCGTGAATCTATTCACGATTCTATCATATTACATTGAATCGATCTTATTCAATCTCGGAAAATCGTATAATTTTATAAAAATAAAGAAAAGCACAATATGCATTCAAAATTATTTATTTTAACAATGCCTATTACTGTATCCGGTGAGTTTTTCAAAATTATTATTTTTGAAAAGTATAAAACAGGTTTTCCATTATAAATTCCAGCTGTCAACATTAAGCTCTTCAAAAATAATGATGTTGACAGCCGCACTGGATCTAGCCTATTACGGCCATCTGTTAATGTATTTCCAGCTAGAGAAAACAGCCGTTCTGAAGGGACCGATGTTGCAACAATTGTCAGATACTTCAATGCCCACAGATAATTTTATTTATTTGTATAGAAGATAGATATCTACGGTTTCAACAATTTCTGTATCAGTAACTTTTTTCACTTTTGCTTAACTCAGAATAAGTGCCTATGTGATGAAGTCATCGAGATTATTTTTGATATTGGTAGTATTTCTACTAGTTTTAAACGTCTTACATTGTCTACACATTTTACATTGTCTACACATTTAATGAAAAAAACCCAAACGTTTGATTTAGTTGACGAAGCCATATTACGCTCATATAACAACTCAACTTTTCATATCGCAATAGTACATATGAATGAAAGATCATAGAATACTAATGGCCCGGCTACACGCCCCGTCTTGCCTGTGAGCATGCCTGGACAAACCAGTTTGCACAGGTAAGCGCGTGCGTGTGGACGGTAAGACGGTGGCTCGCGCAGCCGACCTGCGTAATCGTCGACGTGCTGAAGATTGGACTGCGCGAGCTTGGCTTGCAGGGTTTTGCCTGCGAGCTTACTTGAGCGTGTGGCCGGTTATTCAAGCCGCGCCTCAGTCCGTCTAAATTATTGTTGACGACACATGTTATGTTATAAAATCTTAAAAATGAGTGATGTACGCAATTATTCCAGGGATTTTTTAACTGAATTCATAGAATTGTACAAATCGTTGCCGGCGTTGTGGAAAATTAAAAGTAAGGAATATTCCGACAGTAACAAAAAAATGAAGCTTATCATTTATTAATTGAAAAACTAACTTTCTATTTTGTTGCTTTTTTAGAAGTAAACAATAATATAAGGCTCCGTTTAAAAAACTTCTTCTGGCCACATCGTGATGGGACTAGCTCTCAAAACACTTTGAGGTTTGCACAGTCCAGTTTACACAAACTGACCTGCACGAGTCATTGTACAGTCATGACTGCACAAGCCTGGACTGTGCAGGCAAGACGGAGCGTGTAGCCGGGACATTACATACGTAACTGATAGTAAAATAAACAAAATATTATCAAACCTAACTTCATATTTCGTACATTACCGCTTTTGATGTAACTCGAAACTACTCTCATTCAATGTGTAGGTAGGTAATCATACTTTGTTTTAGTTATTCTGCCCCCTACCCGTCAATACAACAGTTACGCAAAAATCGGTTCGTATGTTATTACGTCACGGTTCGATTGATGTGTTAGTTGATGTGTTCGGCTTTAGTTGATACGATTTTTTCATACGATCTTATAGACATACGATTCGCTCTGGGCGAAGATCGCATTCTCTTGAATCGATTCAAAAATCGGTAGATCGTATGGCAGTGAATCGACCATCGAGGAAATCTATTCAGATCGAGCATCCCTAATTTGAATATTCATTCTGATAACGCGCTTAACGGGTCCCACAGGGTTTGTGGGGTCGTAAGCGTTATATAGGGCAATTATAACAGGAGATGAGCAACACCCCTAATAACATAATAAAAAACTATAGGTGCCAGCCCGCTTTTTTTCTTTTTTTTATAGGATAAGGTGACAAACGAGCACACACTCCACCTGATGGTAAGTGGTTGCTGCGGCCCATAGACATCTATATCTGTCCCCGATTACGAATCAAAATGCAGATGCGTTGTCACCCGTGAGGACTAAGATGGAATGCCTCGTTGTCAGTAAAAAGGGTCTCTGGTTCTCTACACTCACCATACGAAACGCAGCAGAATTAAGCTACTATTTGACTCTGGTATTCTGTGACAGTGTCGTCCTTCCCCGGTCGAGCCGACATATTCGTGCTACAACTATACTACTAATATAACTGTATAAAACCCTTGCCAAGCGTGACACTGCACAGATTCGTCATGCTGATAACTTACGTAAACAACATCAGTCAAACTCACGTAAGCAGCAGTGAACACGTTTGAAGCAAATTTTTTGATTGAATTGTCAGTCATCTAATCCAGCTCCGGGACGGATTGGATTGCAAATTGACGGTATTGTACATTAACCCCTACTATTGTATCGAGACACTCGGTATCATGTGTCGGATTTCATAGAATAGAATAGAATGATTTTATTTCAATACTAGTTTCACACGGGTGATTTCTAGATCTCGACAACACCGACACCTATCAGGTTCAATTATGCACCGCTTAGATCATCCAGGGACCCAGTCGAACACGCACAAAAAAAATTTCACCAAAATCGATGCAGTTATTTTCGAGTTTTTGTGAGACTAACGCAGAGCAATTGATTTTTATAAATAAAGATGGATTATTACATTATACTTATTGAGTCATTTTTTTATTTACCACTGGTCCGGAAAATAACTCTGTCCAGGAAAAAACCAAGAAGAAACCCAGGGGGATTTATTTTTTAAAAATACTTCACTTTACAATAATTTCGTTTACGATTTTTAAATAAATTTTAATAGAACCAGCATAGCGGTGATCACTTCATTCAGGGGTTATTTTTATTTATGTATTCTTTGATATTGTGCCGTGTGGTGGCGGTTAAGAATATCCACTACCCCATATCTTCCCGTGGGTGTCGTAAAAGGCAACAGAGGGAACCAGCAGCAGCAACAGTACAACAAAAAAAAACTACGGTTGCCAACCGTAGAGAGTTACGAAGAAACGGCCCCCAATTCAGTTGCTGAAGTGTTTGTATAGTAGGGCTACGATGGCTATCCGAGTACAGAACCAGAATTCGAAACCTATCCAACTGCAGAGAGGTGTAAGACAGATTGTCGTTATATTCTTGAAACTCTTCACCGCTGCGTTGGAAGACGTTTTCAAGCTACTGGACTGGAAAGGATACGGTATTAACATCAATGGCGAGTACATCACTCACCTTCGATTTGCCGACGATATAGTCCTTATGGCAGAATCGCTGGAGGACCTTAGCACTATGCTAAAAGACCTCAATGGTGTCTCCCAATGGATAGGTTTTAAGATGAACATGGATAAAACAAAGATGAATGCAGCTGGCTTAGGACCGTGCTTTGTGGCATTACTTGGGGGAGGCCTATGCTCAGCAGTGGACTTGTGAAGGGCTGTAATGATGATGATTCTTTGATATTATAATAACCTTTTTTGTACAAATTTTTCTTTTATAAAACATTTAAACTTGTTTATTGATAAATTTTGTACATTTTCTGGAATTTTGTTGTAAAAGTGTATACATTACCATATTTATTTATTTATAAGGAGTAGGTATAACATAATTTATGCTCTGTGAACCGTGTACTAAGTAAACCTGTCTTACAGGGTTCCAGACCTTGAACTACCATTGTAACATTAGACATTGGTTCATTTACAAATAAACTTAAGTATAAATAATTTACATAGTAGGGGTCAGTTTACACCGCGACGCGACGCAAAGCGACTTGACGATGCTTGAAGAGGCTAGTGGTTTCGCACCCCGCAGCGCACCGCCGCGGGACGCATTGCAAAGTTGCACGGAAGCAGCAGGTGAAGTCGTTGGCAGCGCATCGCACAAGTGCGGCGCAGCGCGATGGGGGTAATTATTTTTGTATAGTAAATAAAGTTATATTTTGTATCACTGTCTTAAAAAAGAACGCGCCGCATCCCGTCGCATCACGTGTTGGTGTGATATGGCTCTAAGAAACAAAGAGTATATGGAAAAATACACTCAAATTTATTTAGTTATAAAATATGACAAAACATACAATATATATATATATATATATATATATATATATATATATATGACATATAATATATAGATTGACTAGGTAAATATATATTAAGTTATGTAGATAATATACAATGCTTCAATATACAAGGTGTAAGTGTAAACACAGTTGTCACTAAAACCATAGGTATAAAAATATTTAACCGAATTTAAAAAAAACGCTATTTTCTTTCATAAAATATAAAAAGTTTCTGTCCGACACCGTCAGTAAATTCATGGATACCCTATGCGCCCGAGTGACGTAATCATTGTAAAGATGACCGCCCGCGCTATCTACCTACACCACATTCCAATAAAAACACAATAAGTACACATAACCTGTGATGTACCTTTTCCTTAATACTTCCATCCTGGCTTAGGACAGGCAAAAATTGAGGAATTAAGAAAATATTGAGATTTTACAAAGTAAAAATTTTTATTTTTCATTGAATTTACGTTCTATAAGAGAAACCAAACCAATGGTTTCAAGAATAACGGTGTTTACACTAACATCCTGTATATAGCCTTAGAAAATTATTACGTGTCTGTGACACATTCGCGGCATCACAACGGTAAAATACATCGTACACCATGCCGAATGATTAAATTATAAAAAAGCTGAATACGTAAGAAGTCTACTGAAAAGTTTACTTAAAAAAAACACACACACACACAGAAGAATTAAAGCCTTTTGTAACCGACTTCAAAAAAAGGAGGAGACACTCAACGTATTTTTTTAAGTGAGTTATTTCTGAACTTTTTTCTGGTGGTTTGAAGATAAATTTTTTTTAAAGCTAATGATTCTTATGAGGTCCCATATAAATTTGATTAAGATCTGATCATTAGTTTTTGAATTATCCTTAATAATGCCTATTTAATTAACTTTGACTACATTGCCAGGCTACACCGTCCACTTACCATCAGATGGACTGTGAGTTCCCGTGTCAACATTATTCTATAAAAAAATCTAAAGAAGTTACAAGATTTATCGGGAATTTCTTATAGTCACCCCTTATGACAGCAATACTGCGACGGTGGCAGGGTAATATCTACCAACCCACTTCATTTTACGTTAATTTAAGGAAAGAGTAACAAAGCAAATTTATTTTGCAGAAATGAATGGCATGTTCAGAAAGGGTCGCCTTAAGCGAAAATTTATGGACTGAATTGGCGATATATTGAGGATGAGCAAAATTAAGAGTACCTTTTACCGACGGACATGTATGCGTAGTATATGGGCGTGAAAGAGGTGAGAGATGTGTGTTAGGATCGTGCCAAATCTCGGTTTACCTTTCTGGGTGACAAACGTGAGTGTTTATGTAAGTATGTATGTAAATTAGGTTGTATAGAAGGTAATAGAACTAAATTATTCCTCTTCAATGTACATTTGAAGAATATTTATTAAAGTCATTGTGCTTTTACCACTGGTTTGGAAAAAAAACCACTGTCCTGGGAAGAACCAGCAAGAAATCTAGCGTTACTATTTTTATACAATAATTTACAACATCGAAACATTTAGAAACGGTAAGGTACCTTACCTTACCTTAATCTCAGTGTTATTATCAATCGTGTACCCTTTAGTAATAGGTATAATAACTGATTAAACAATTTTTGGTACATAAAAATTCAAAACTTTTTGAGATATAAAAATTCTGCATATTTTATGGGACCTTGTTGCGCGTAAAGCGTATAATTCATAATTCTTTATTGCATGTCACAAAGGATAAAGTTGTTACTATATATTTACAGAAAATGTGACAACCTGTACGGGCGTAGCCTTTCAAGACTGAGTTTAAATGTTAATTAATATAGAATTCAATTAAATTACAGTATTTATGATACATATTTATTATTAAATGTCAAAATAAATAATACACACATATTTACTTTAAAAATTTAAAATTCAATAAATATTATATGTAAACTGTTGATCATTCGTCATTTATATTATGTAAATACGGCTTAAACATTTTGATAAAAATATTAACAATGCCAAATAAGTAAATAGAAATAAAGAAAAACGTGAAATAATTAATATTGGTTTATAATTTATCATTAAAATACTCATTCAAATTATAATACGTTTTTAAAATAAGCATTTTCTTTAGTACTTTTTTAATTTACGACATTGGAGGTATATTTGGTAAATGGTTGTGAACCCGTATAGTAGGCACCATTTTTAAATAATTTGAGATGTGTGGCAGGAGCAACCAGATCATAACCTCGGTGTGCGCCGTATCGACTGGGTCTATCTCCAATTCGTTGGAAATAATGAGGCTTTTTCCTAACAAAGCGGCATAATGCAAAAATGTACATGCACGTTACAGTTAATAAGTTATCCCAAATATAACCACCTTCGACATGAATCTCTTGGAGCTGCAAATGTGATGACTCTAAGGCTACGTTTTTGGAGCATGGATACCGCATGTACCTCGGTAGCGTATTCCCAGAATATGATGCCGAATAATGCCGCTCTGCTCATTTGTATCCTTACGTAGCTCACGCAGAGCGTAGCAAAAACTGCTCAACTTATTCACTTCTCTTTCTACATGATTTTTCATTGAACAAGTTGAATCTGTTGTTATCCCGAGGAGCGAAAATGTGCGAACTTTCTCAATATTTATACCTTGGTAAGATATAGGGAGTGGGACTTCTGATCCCTGATATAGGTAAAACTGCATTACTTTAATCTTTACAAAATTTAATAATAAACTATCATATTAATCTCATTAAAAAGTCGTTTGTTTATTTTATAAGTGATATATTTTTTGTTTACATAAATTATGATACGTACATATGAAGGACTTACTGACTCTTTGGAGTCGAGTAACTGGTATAACTAACTTGTGCTTATTCCTAGTATAAATAAATGTATAGTAGACATTGCATTGTATATTAATGCTGAGTTAACTAAACGTAAGCAAGTCGTAGGGGTAGCATGACTGACTCGAGATGATCAATAGCTAAATCGTTTATGTCAATGAATTCTTATAATACAACGTAAACCGGAAGATATTAATCCCAGTTAAATAAACGTGTGTCATAAAATATAATACGTATGTGATACAAAAATTATTCATGTTGCTTTCTGTCTAATCTATAGAAAGAAATGCTACGGTAGTTGGATCTTGATCTTGTCTGTGACTTGATTAGGATCTGATATTGATCTTATGACTATTTCCTCATTCATTAGAAAAAATGAATGAGGAAAGAGTGATAAGGAATATTTATTGCAGAAATGAGTAGTAGAGATGGCACGGCACGACCTAGACGTAAGTTTATCGATCAAATTGGCGATATATTGATGATGGACCAAATTAAGAGTACACTTAAACAACGATCATTTTGTATAGATGATATGGATGAAAGAAGTGAGAGAGGTTTTTTTATAGAATAAGTTTAACAAACGAGCACACAGTCCACCTTATAGTAAGTGGATGCTGTGGCCCATAGACTTTAAAATTTATCCGCAGTTAAGAATCAAAATGCAAAGAGCGTTGTCAGCCCTGAGAACTAAGATGGAATGTCTCGTTTCTAGTTAAAATGGTCTCCGGTTCTCTACACTCACTATACGAAACACAGCGGCACTAACCTGCTATTTTATGCTGGTATTCTGAGAGTGTAGTCCTTCCATGGTCGAACCGACACACACGGGCTACAGCAATACTAGGACTGTAGCGTGGCTCTACCATGTAGAAAGAACTAAAATATTATAATACATTTTTATAATTACTAGTTGACTGGTCGTTTTGGCCATTTACGCCAATAAAATAGCCCTACTGTTCATATTTCGCTCTCGCTCTACCACGTCATATAGTGACCGTACTAAATTGAAATCCGTAATCTTTGCCTACCCCTCAAAGTTAAGTTAGTTGATGTTTATGTATGTTTATGTTATCTCTGTGTTGACTTGAAGAATTTTACACCGAATTTACCAATACAACTTACCATCATTGTATTTATCAGTGATGCCACATAAAGTGACGTAGTGATAAATTCTATCCAAAAGATTTGGATATTTAAAAAAAAAAACTAAAAATTGATAAATTATATGGTCTACGGCTATCTTGCCGTTTTTAAGGTGGTGGAGAGCCGTTTTAATCTCGCTCAGACTGACGTCCGGGATATCATCGGATTAGTGTCGGATAAGACTTGCTCTTGGATCGTTACTCACACTTACGTGTGGCTCCAACGATGATGTGTACAGCTGCCCATAGAACCTCTCAATCTCACTCAGAATCTCATATGTCCCGGAAACGATGTTGCAAGACTCAGTCTTCAGCTTTGACAGTTGGCTCTTTCTGGTAGACAGATCTCTGGCAAAGACTTTGGAGCCCTGGTTCCGCTCGATCGCTTCTTTAATACGAGCAGTATTAAAGTTGCGTAAGTCTCGCCGCATGCATTTGGAGATCTGTCTGTTCAGTTGCCTGTATGCTGTCAAATCTGTTGACGATTGCAGCCTCCTCTCGTCTAACAGCCATGGAGAGTGTGATCGGAGAGTTTTTGTGTTCATCTGCGGCGGGTCTTGCAGAACTTAGCTCCGACCGCATGGACAGTTTCCACGAGCTTGTCATTCATATCTTCCACTGCATTGCAATCTTCTAGGCACAGAAAGCGGTTACGTAACTCGAGCTGAAAGGTTTCGGGATTCTGGATTAGAGCACGAGGGGGACGGAGCGTTGACTTCATTAGATGAGACCTCTCCAACTTAACGTTTAGGTTCAGTGTGCCTCTAACCATTCGGTGATCGCTGCCAGTTTTCACCATTGCGATCACTGAGACATCACTGAACTGTTGGCGTCTGGTCGTCATAATGAAGTCAATCTCATTTTTTTGTCGAACCGTCGGGGCTCTACCAGGTCCACGTCCTGTGGGGCCACTTCTGGAAGAAAGAGTTCATCATAAAGAGTCCGTCTTTCTATATAAAGTCGGCCAGCTGCTGACCCCTTCGGTTCCGTTGCCCTACTCCAAATTTTCCTACCTTCAGCACACCGCTTTCTCTTGTGCCTAGTTTTGCGTTGAAGTCTCCCATCGACACCGTGTAGTGGGTTTTGGAGGAATGCATGACTCTGGAAATATCCTCATACATTTCCTCCACCTCCTCATCGGGATGTGCCGAGGTTGGTGCGTAAACCTGTATGACCTTCAGCGTATACCGTTTGGTGATTCTGAGTATCAGGTACACGACCCTCGTCGACACACTCCCAATCTTCACAAAGTTGTTGACGAGAGACTTGTGGGCGATAAATCCGACACCTCCTTGGGACAGATGGTCGCCCTCCCGGTGATAGAACAAGTTGCCGGACTCGAGGATTGCCGTGTCCTCCCCCACTCTTCGGACTTCGGATAATCCAATAATATGCCAGCGTAACTTGTCTACCTCTTCTTCTAGCTCCAGTATCTTCTCGTCAGTCCTTAGGGTGCGTGCGTTATATGTTGCCAGGTCGTGTAGTCGTAGGTGGCAACCGAACCTCCACCGGAGATTCTTAGCACCCCCTGCCACGCCGTTACTATGGTCGCCACCGTAGCCAGGAATAGCGGGGCCGCCGGGGACTGGGGGCCATCTGTTTGCGTCGTTATTCATGGAGGGATATTTGCCATAGTTGCCACGCTTGGCGAGCGGGTTGGCAACCGCAGTTTTTTATTATATCACTGTTGTTATCAGGAAGATGCTGCTGCCCACCTCCTGCCTGTCTCCTTCTGTCGCCTTTTACGACACCCACGGGAAGATATGGGTAATGGATATTCTCAACCGCCACTACACGGCAATAAACATATATTATCATTAATTTCACTTGTTTTTCCATTATTTCAGATAATTTTAAAAATGCAATCACGTGATAAAAGATTAGTAAGCGTCGCTTTACAAAATCTAAAGCTTAGATCGGATATTGACGAACAGATTACATCCACTAGTGGTCTACAAAACTGGTCGCCACAAATTCTAGTATCAGATTCAGATTTTGATTCAGCCGATTCAGTAGCAGATAAAGATTATGAGCCACCAAAAAACCACAAAACGTACATTATTGCCGCTCAATGCTCAAAACAATCAGTGATTAAAAACTTAAATATGAGGGGTCATAATTAAAACTATGAACGACGTGAAGCCAATATTTTATTAGATGATTTTGGCTCCGAATCAGACGTCATTCCATGTTCTCAACCGTGTTTGGAAAAAACGATTCCAGAATCTTCAGATGAATCTACAAAAGATGAACTTACAAAAAAAGGGACAGTAAGAAAGCGCAAAAGATATGATGTTAGTCTTAAAGAACGAAAGAAAATTAAAAGAGAAGAAAAAATATATACCAAATATTTTGTGAAACCCGAATGCCAAGAGAACATTTGTAAAAAAAATTTTCAACGAAATTCTCAGAGGATTACCGCAAAATTATTAATCGTAATTTTTGGAAAATGTTTTGTCGAAACACTTTTTTAGCTAATACTATCCAGCAAAAGCCTGCAAGACCAAAGAAAAAAGTCATGATGATGAGCATGATAAACACTGTGATCTAAATAAGTCTGTTTCGTATTTCTTATGTGATGAAAACAGTGAGAAAGTTACGGTATGTAAAATGTTTTTTCTCACAACTTTGGGTTACAAGAAAAGTAACTGTAAGGCTGTGAGGAACATTAATGACACATACTATAAAACACAATACGCAGAGCCTATTGCTGACGGCCGAGGTTATAGTCCGAATCCATCACAAATAGACAGTACAAAGGTAAAAGAACATATTATATCTTTTCGTCCAGTTGTGTCCCATTATAGGAGAGTTCATGCACCAAACCGGAAATATTTACCCTCGGATATCAATATCTGCATGATGTACGAAAATTACTGTGAGAAAGAGCCTGAAATAAATGTGTCCTATGAATTTTATAGGAATGTCGTAAATGAGCTTAAAATATCCTTTACAAAGCTTGGACACGAGGAATGTGAATTGTGCGAAAAATTTTCTATTCATAACCCTAACACAGCAATAAGGCACAGGAATTGCGAAGAATGCCAAGAATATGAAGATCATCACACTAGGTACATTTCAGCGAGAAAAAAATATGAAGAGGATATTGAAAGCCAAACGAAGCAAAAAAGTACTGACACCATAATATTTGCAGTTGATTTAGAAAAGGTAATTATGTTACCTCGCATGGAAGAATTTAAAACGGTAATGTTTTGTCCAAGGCTTATCATTTTCAGAGTTTTGTTCCTGTCGGTGACAAAAGGTTACATGGAGTTGGCAAAACACTGGGAGTCTTATGGCACGAAGCTATTGCAGAGAGAAAAAAGAAAGACATAATTAGCTGCTTTCAAGCAATTTTCTTTGAAAACCGGGACTGCAAAAATGTGATTTTGTGGCTGGATAACTGCGCGGCCGAAATCAAAAATTGGTGCCTTTTTTCCTACTTAGTGTATTTAGTCAATTCCAAGGGTGCAAATATTGAAAGTGTTGTGCTGCGTTATCTGGAAGTTGGTCATACTTTTATAGCTGCCGATGAATTTCACCATAGAGTGGAGCAATCACTTAAGAAGAACAAGCGAGTGTATGACTTTGAAGATTTTTGCAAAGCTGTCGCTGATACTGGTTCAAATACTGTGGTGAAAAAATGACAGTCTAGGATTTTCACGATTTTGAAGACTGCTCTTCGTCGTACAAATTACAACATTCTGTGCCGCGAGCTTATTTAAGAAACATGTCTGAAATTACTTTTCGGCGTGGGAGCAATTCGATGTTCTACAAGAACAGCCATGACACTGAAGAGCAAATAGAATTGGATTTCTTGAGAATTAAAAATTTTGAAATTGGCATTTCATTGCCTAAGCAGAAGCTTTCTCCACGAGGGATAACATCTGAGAGGAAATCAGCTATACTTTTCAAGCTTGGGCTACTCATGCCTGACAACAGAAGAGGTTTTTGGGAAACCCTACCCTTTAACGACAGTTCAGCTGATCTCACAGAAATTTATGAAGACTGAAATAAAATACTATTTTTTAAATTAATATTTTAAGCAAAACTGATTATTTAATTTTCTTTATACTTTTTTATAGTTATTACCAATAATTTGCATTGTGATAATTCAACCAAGTGCCATGATATGTTTGTTAATGTTACATTTAATTTTTATAATAATAATAATAGTATTTTTAAAAATATTACGAGTGCCTTTAATAATTACGGGTGTAAGCTATTTCCTGTAAATGAACAATAAATAATTAGAATAAGCTCTAATAGAGCATAAGCCACTCTATTAGAGCTTATTCTAATTATTTATTGTTTTTTATAATTATATAAAAGTTCAAAACCAAAATTTATGCTCCTAAATACTACCTCTATTAAGAATTAAGAATATTTTGGTTTATTTTTCATATTGTGATTTAAAGTAACTATTTTTTTAATAGATTTTTAAGTTAGGGTCCAACCTATTAGTAAAAAGAATAAAAGTAATATATAATATATATATATATATATATATATATATATATATATATATATATATATATATATATAATATGTATAATTTTTACTTTCCTTGGGTATCTAACTAAACAAAAAGTGTAATTGAGTTTAATTATTAGCACTTTTTGTTTCTTATTCATAAGTTCTATTTGTTAACCAAAATTGTATGTAGATGCTTATCCCTAATAATATATAAATAACTATTGAATATTAAGAACGTTTTTTTTGTTTAAATGTTAGTGTCCTAGAAGAAGAATTGTTAAGTTTTGTTTCAGTTATTTGGATAAGCTAACCAGAAATGGCATGATAATATTATAAATATTGTGCCGGACGGGCGAAACTCTCCGGAGTAAATGTTGTCGAAGATACTTCGCGAGTCGCTCACGTCCTACACCTATAGGTTCCGGTGGGTACTCTCACCGCCGTCTTTGTTGGTACCGCTGAAATATTGTGGACTGTAGTTAAAATCAAAATGCACGATTAACAAATACAAATAGCAAGGTAGTGGCCAGCGGTTCAACTTATTGATTAATCGCGAAATTTTATAACTATTATTTATTGATCACTGTTGTTAAACTACGGTTGTTCACTATTGGTTGGTCACTGTATATTTCAAAAGATTTCTATAAACTGTACGGTGGTATCAAGTATCTATTGGTAGTAGCTGGTTTTCTAACACTACTGACTAGCAGCTATTATCAACTAAACTAGCTGATTTTATCACTTGTGTAACTGCGGATATCAGTTACCACTTTCACCATATGTAACTGCGAATATCAGTTACGACCTTTTTAGGCTAGCTAACACTTTCACTATGTAACTGCGAATGTCAGTTACGACCTTTTTAGGCTAGGTAACACTTTCACTATGTAACTGCGGATGTCAGTTACGACCTTTTTCGGCTAGCTAACACTTTCACTATGTGTAACTGCGAATGTCAGTTACGACCTTTTTCGGCTAGCTAACACTTTCACTATGTGTAACTGCGAATGTCAGTTACGACCTTTTTCGGCTAGCTAACACTTTCACTATTCACTATATACTGCTACTAGTCACTTCAGCTACCACCGGATACCACTCACTTCACTTCACTAGTCACTGGTAGTTCTTCACACTACTACGGATACTGGGTCCCGAGCCCCTAAGGTAGACTTGAGCAATACTTTACAGTGAGCCGCTTGCCATTTTCCGTTTTGCCTCTTTATTGCATAAACTTATCACTATACAAATGGCATAAATTGCAATATTTTCTATACAAAGCTAATTGCTACACTAACATGCTATATATCATTAAATCGGTAGTCTGACACTTTATTAGTATATCATAAAGGTTACTAAAAACATTAACATTGTAAAAAGTTATTAAACGAAATGTCCCAAATTTTCATAATATTTGGGCATTTTAATTCTTTAATTTTTCTATAACTACGAAATGCGTTTAATTATACAAAAATATTCCTATACTTTCTTAATCTATAAGCCATATGCTAATTCAATGTCATATTTATAACTCTTTTAGGACATAAAATTATTTTCATTATTTTTGGTATAAACTATTACGCAGTTAATTAAAAAACTTCTAGAGAGTTCCACAATAAGACGCGCTGTGATTGGTCGATTTTTTGGTATATAATAAAAGTTGTTTATATTACTTGTTATCAAAACGACATTCTATACAAACATATTGAGAGTTATAAATATGCTAAATAACTATATTAATACACGTTTTCACTCAGTTTTCTTGGTATTTCACTATTAATACATAAAACAATATTCTTTATTACTTCGTTTCTTAAGGTTGTTAGGCCGTCGCGAACATTTCTCCCGCCGTGCAGCGTCGCGACGATTTTCTCACAGCGGCGCTGCATCCATTTCGGTGAGCGACGTTGCTTCTACTTCGGCAGCGGCACGAGTTTCCTGGTTGGCCTCTTGATTAGGCCGTTTGCTGTGCGTACTTCCACAGTGCGGATCTGTCCGTCCGCACCGGGGTAAACAGCTTCCACCCTCCCTCGTGGCCAGGTGTTACGAGGTAACTGGCCGTCAGCTATGAGGACTGGATCGCCCACCTGGAGATTGGGACCTCGCCCATGGGCCTCCCGCCGGTTTTGAAGTTCCGGTAAATACTCTCGGACCCAACGCTGCCAGAACATGTCAGCGAGTATCTGGGAGCGTCGCCAGTGTCTTTGGCTATTCATATCTTTTTCATCAAATACTCCAGGTGTCGGCAGTCTCGCAGATCCTCCTAAAAGGAAGTGATTTGGAGTGATGGATTCATCGTCGTCGCTGTTTACAGAGATGTGAGTCAATGGTCTGCGCGGATGTCTCTCATGAAGGACGGTGTATAGTGCCGTCTTCACGCATCGTATGAGACGTTCCCTCTTGGTTGGTGTTTTATGCAGCAAATTGATTGGAAGTCGAGCGAGCTTTAGGTTGAAACTCAGCTGATCGGTACCCGGTTTCCATATTAATCCGAGTATCTTTTCCTCGGTTCCTTTGTTTCCCAGATCGACTGACTCAGATGCTTCATGGTCAGGTTCTAATTCTTTTGCAACTTCTGGTGCGTTGGAAACCCATTTTCTTAAGGTGAAATGCGCGTTTTTGTGTATGTCGCGTACTTCCTTTGATATTCGCATTGCCTCTTCCAGAGACTGGAAACTGTCGAGATAGTCATCCATATAGTGGTTTTGAATGATAGCTTCTACAGCTTCTGGATACTTGTCTTTGTGTTTTTTAGCGTTCCAGTTCTTTGCGAATATGGCTGTGCAGGGTGAACTGGCTGCACCGAAAATGATCGACGTCATTCTATATTCCTGTGGAGCTTCATTACGTTGATCCCCTCTCCAGAGATATCTTAAGGCATCTCTGTCTTCAGGTCTGACTTTAACCTGCATGAACATTTCGGCTATGTCCGCGGAGACAGCAATTTTATGGCGGCGAAAACGCATCATGACCCCTGGTAGTGATTGCAGTAGGTCCGGGCCCGTGAGCAGGAAGTCGTTCAATGACACCCCCTTTGTTTTGGCTGCGGCATCGTGTACTATTCGAAACTTCTCTGGCTTCATTGGGTTATGGACGTCGAAATGGGGTAGGTACCATGTTCTTCCCGGTGTGCTAGTTTTCGGTGCTATCTCAGCGTATCCCTTTTGTACTAGGGAATTCATTTGTTCATCATACTTTCTTTTTAGATCTTCGTCTCGATCTAATTTTCTTTCAATGGAAACGAGCCGTTTTATTGCTGTTTCATAATTACCAGGCATCTCGATATCCTTTTTCTTCCAGAGAAGCGCTGTTTCTATGTGCCCGTCTTGTAACTGACGGGTGCTGCTATTTAGTATATCTTCAGCTTTCTTCTCTGGGTCGGAGTCTGGTCTTCTCGGATTGATAATGAGAGATTCCAGCGCGAAATATTCGCGGAGTTGGTCATCTATATTAACCTCGCTCTTGTGCAGCTCATTGGCCGCGTGGACGCGCTGATACGGGGCTTTAGTGTGTGCCCCGTGTAGCACCCATCCTAATTCTGTGAGCGAGGCAATTGGCTGGTGCGGCGGACCTCTTCGGATTTGAGTGGCTATCAGAAGTCTCCAATTGTCCTGTCCTATTAGGATCCTTGGGTTGCCGGAGTCATATATTAGCTGCTCCTTTATGTCTTTCAAGTGGTTGCACTTGGCTATGTCTACTGCACGCACAGTCTGTGGCCCCAAGTTTAGGCTTGCAACCGTACGTGCTCTGAATGGCACCCTTTTGCTGTGGAGACTCTTCAGCGATACTTTGATTCTTCGGGATTCCGGTGAATCGAGGGTAGTGTTCCCGATAGCGGTGATCTTAAACGGGTCCAACCGCCCTGTAGCTCCAATTTGTTTGGCTATCTCTTCATCCATTAATGAAACTGTTGACCCATCATCCAGCAGGGCGTGTGTGTTTACAGCTCCCGCCGGTCCAATTACTCGCACTGGAATTATTTTTAAATAGGCTTGATGCTTTGACACAGCGAATGAGTTAGCAACAGTTTCTTGAGGTTCTTTTTGTTTGACCTCAGTCTTCTCCTTTGTATTGTTATGGAGAAGTCGATTGTGTGTCGCGGTGCATCCTTTTATTCCACACTTATTGGTTTTGCATTTGTGTGTCTGATTTCGATAACGTAAACAGCGGAAACATAAATTATTTTGCTTTGCGAGTTCCCATCTTTTGTTAATATCTGCTTCTTTAAATTTTTTACATTCGGATCCGTAGTGACCCTCCTTTTCGCACACTCTGCATTTCGGAGACGGCTTAGTAGTAGCCGCGTGTGCTCTATGTACTGAACGATTGCTTTGTGCTTCGTTTATAATTTCTGGAGGCGCAAATGCACTGCAGAAGCGAGCTTGCTCGGTAATAAACTCGCTGAAGCAGCCGAGGTCTGGTCTAGAGTCATATTTTTCGGTGTAGATTCTATACCACTGGGCACGTATAGAGTTTGGCAGTTTGTCGGTGAGGTGTCGTAGCAGCTCTGCGTTGACGAGGTAATGATCTCGCTTTAGGGCTCTAAGAGTGACGACGCTTCCCCTCACTTTGCTCGCGAATGTGCAGATGTCTCTGGGCGCTTCTGTACAGCGTGCTAATCCTCGTAATTTCTCGGTTTCTGCTTGCGCGATTGAATCTGGACGCCCAAATTGTAGCTCCAGTTCTCGCATAATCTCATCTGGCTTAGCATGCCCGATGAGTTCTGAACTGACTGTTTCCAAGGCTCTTCCTTGTAGACTTCGTCTTAGTCTAGCAGTGTTTTCAATATCATTGAAGTAGCCTCGGGTTGTTTCGTAAATGGCACGGAATGAAAGCCACTCGGTATGTGCTCCGCTAAAGCTTGGCAGTGTCATTATAGCTTTCGACGCTGCGAAAGTATGCGACGATAGTGGCGCACTCTCTAACTTTGGTTTGTCAGCGAGCGCGGCTATAGCGGATGTGAGCTCCGATATAAACGGACGGAGCCCCCTGTCTTCACTTATGACAGGTTCCTGGCTAGGTTTCTTTGGATTGGGATCCTTTTGTACATCTTCTGGATAGGAATCCTGGTTTGTGAGCTCTGATACAATCGGTAGGAGCCCCCTGTCTTCATCAACGGTGGGTTCCTGGCTGAGCTTCTGTGGCATGGGATGCTTTTGTGCATCTTCTGGATAGGAATCCTGGTTCGTGAGCTCCTTTTGGGGCTCACTGAGGTCGACAACGTCCGGGGTCGGCTTTGTGACGGTTTTATTAAATGGTGCCTTCCCTCCGGTGATTGCGCCTTGATTTGAATTTTGTTTGGCTACAGAGTTTTCGAGCCAAGATCGAACGTACTCACTTTTGGAATGACCATCTTCATCATAGTCGTCTGATTCGTCTTCTTCTTCAGCCATCTGTAAGGAGATCTGCGCAAGTTCTAGTTTGATCTTCAATACTTCTTCACGAGCCTTCAAAATTCTTCTATTGGGCCGAACAGTCTTCTTAGACTTCGTACTGCAATCGGTGTGGCCCCTCGGTGGCTCTTCGGTGTGGGTGTCTTCCCGGGCTGGTGGCGATGATGCACGGCTAAAGTCATCGTTGCCTTCTAGATGTTCCCTCTGCTTCGTTGTGCGGGCCGTAGTGGACGGCGCGGGCAGGGGTATCCCCCCCTCGGGGGGGCAGCATGGCGCCTCAGCGCCCTCTACCGTTGACGGTGAGCGTGGTGGCATCTGGTGGTGGACGGCGGCGTTACTGGCCGACGAACCTCCTTCCAGACCGACGGTCCACGCCTTGGCTGCCCTTCCTTGCGAACGGGTGATCGGCATCTTGAATCTGAAAATTCTGCGGTTTTAATACGGTGGTGACTATTTACCCGGTTCCGAAATACAAACGGATATATCCGGCTCGAAGGACCAACGAATGTGCCGGACGGGCGAAACTCTCCGGAGTAAATGTTGTCGAAGATACTTCGCGAGTCGCTCACGTCCTACACCTATAGGTTCCGGTGGGTACTCTCACCGCCGTCTTTGTTGGTACCGCTGAAATATTGTGGACTGTAGTTAAAATCAAAATGCACGATTAACAAATACAAATAGCAAGGTAGTGGCCAGCGGTTCAACTTATTGATTAATCGCGAAATTTTATAACTATTATTTATTGATCACTGTTGTTAAACTACGGTTGTTCACTATTGGTTGGTCACTGTATATTTCAAAAGATTTCTATAAACTGTACGGTGGTATCAAGTATCTATTGGTAGTAGCTGGTTTTCTAACACTACTGACTAGCAGCTATTATCAACTAAACTAGCTGATTTTATCACTTGTGTAACTGCGGATATCAGTTACCACTTTCACCATATGTAACTGCGAATATCAGTTACGACCTTTTTTAGGCTAGCTAACACTTTCACTATGTAACTGCGAATGTCAGTTACGACCTTTTTTAGGCTAGGTAACACTTTCACTATGTAACTGCGGATGTCAGTTACGACCTTTTTCGGCTAGCTAACACTTTCACTATGTGTAACTGCGAATGTCAGTTACGACCTTTTTCGGCTAGCTAACACTTTCACTATGTGTAACTGCGAATGTCAGTTACGACCTTTTTCGGCTAGCTAACACTTTCACTATTCACTATATACTGCTACTAGTCACTTCAGCTACCACCGGATACCACTCACTTCACTTCACTAGTCACTGGTAGTTCTTCACACTACTACGGATACTGGGTCCCGAGCCCCTAAGGTAGACTTGAGCAATACTTTACAGTGAGCCGCTTGCCATTTTCCGTTTTGCCTCTTTATTGCATAAACTTATCACTATACAAATGGCATAAATTGCAATATTTTCTATACAAAGCTAATTGCTACACTAACATGCTATATATCATTAAATCGGTAGTCTGACACTTTATTAGTATATCATAAAGGTTACTAAAAACATTAACATTGTAAAAAGTTATTAAACGAAATGTCCCAAATTTTCATAATATTTGGGCATTTTAATTCTTTAATTTTTCTATAACTACGAAATGCGTTTAATTATACAAAAATATTCCTATACTTTCTTAATCTATAAGCCATATGCTAATTCAATGTCATATTTATAACTCTTTTAGGACATAAAATTATTTTCATTATTTTTGGTATAAACTATTACGCAGTTAATTAAAAAACTTCTAGAGAGTTCCACAATAAGACGCGCTGTGATTGGTCGATTTTTTGGTATATAATAAAAGTTGTTTATATTACTTGTTATCAAAACGACATTCTATACAAACATATTGAGAGTTATAAATATGCTAAATAACTATATTAATACACGTTTTCACTCAGTTTTCTTGGTATTTCACTATTAATACATAAAACAATATTCTTTATTACTTCGTTTCTTAAGGTTGTTAGGCCGTCGCGAACAAATATGTTTTATAGTTTATTAAACTTTCTTCACATGATTATTTGTTATTTTTTTTGTAGAAAACATTAAGTCAATTTACACTAAAAAAGGCGCAATTAGACAAATGTGCCCTTTCTTTTAGACTCAATGACCAATTTGCTTGAAATATTAAAAAGAAAGGTCACATTTGGTTAACTATGCCTTTTCTTTGTAGTAAGTGGTATTTAAAAAAAATTTAAGTTGAAAGGATTTTTTTGAATTTATTTAATAATTATTATATATAAAAATTAAAAAGTAAAAAATATAATAGTACTAACCTTCACGCATATATCATCAGTATTTTTTTCTTTTAAGCGATAGGTTTCCACACTATGAAGCAGAATATGGTAAAAAATTTAATCACAATTATCTCAATTTGACCAAAATGATAGATGTGCCCTTCTCTCGTACGACGGCAGTATGGGCTTTCCGAGAAATTGTGCAATTGGATCACCAATTTTATCGCAGATCGGAACATCAAGGTCGTTTTAGACGCTGCAAGCTTCGATTACAATGCTGGTGTTCCACAAGGCTGAATGCTATCGCCAACGCTGTTTCTTCTGCGTATCAATCATATGTTGCAAACCTGTAACATTAATTGATACGCAGATGACAGCACTGGTGATGCTCTGTACACCGGCAGTGCCAATATTTCTCGGGAAAACGTCTCTGAGTACCGGGACAAACTTGTGTCTGAAGTCGAGTCTTTGCTGAACAGAGTCTCGGATTGGGGGCGACCAAATCTTGTCCAGTTTAACCCTCAGAAGACACAAGTTTGCACGTTAACCGCTAAAAAGAACCCCTTTGTCGTATCTCCTCAGTTTCAAGGCATTCCCTTTGTAGCCTCAGCCAGTATCGGAATCCTCGGCGTCGACGTATGTCAACGTGGCCAAATTGGTCTCTAAAAAGCTTGGCGTGCTCAGCAGAGCGGGACAGTATTTTATGCCGGCACACCGCCTGTAACTTTAAAAGGCGCAGGTACGGCCGCACGTGGAATACTGTTCCCATCTCTGGGCTGGAGCTTCCCAGTACCAGCTCCTTCCACTTGACCGCATCCAGCACAGAGCGGCTCGAATCGTCGACGACCGAGTGCTTTCCGATTCAGTGGCGCTGCGAAGAGATGTTGGATTAATTCCAGCCGCCAAAGTTCGTAAACGCACTATGCGGCAAACGTCCCGATACCATCCACACCATCTGGATGCTTGGCGGTCCACCACTGTAGGTTTCACAAGGAGTTTTCTTCCGCGTACGACCGAATTTTTCAGACCGATACGACCTGGGGATCTTCAAGAAAAGAGCTTCCTCCTTTCTAAAGGGCCGGCAACTCTCCTGCGATTCCTCTGGTGTTGCGGTTGATCATGGGCGGCGGTAGTAACATCAGGTGAGTCGCATGCTCGTTTGTCCTCTCTTCTATAAAAAAAGCTTTTTTTATAGAAGAGGGGGTTTCAATCAGTTTATCCAAGTAATTGAAACAAAACTTAACAATTATTCTTCTAGGACACCAACATTTAAATAAAAAAAAACGTTCTTAATATTCAATAGTTATTTATAAATTATTAGGGATAAGCATCACATACAATTTTGGTTAACAAATAGAACTTATGAATAAAAAACAAAAAGTGCTAATACTTAAACTCAATTACACTTTTTGTAGTAACCAACATGTCGACAAGTTAGGATTGCCTTCAATAAGATGTTTATAACCAACATCTTAAGGAAATCTCAAAATACCAATTCATACCACTGAATACGATTTCGATTTGTTATTTAGAAAACCAGAAATTTTTTAATACAACACCACACATTTCGAAACCTGACGATGTTACTGCCCCCGTGTTAACAAAAAAATAATGGTTTAGTCTATGTATGGGGATGTTTGTATAGAAAATGTTCCGAACACCACAAATGTGAGAAAATAAAATTGTAAGTTTATAGATCTGAACAACTTATAAATATAAGTTAAAGTCACTGCTTATATACGTCCCACTCCTGGGCACAGACATTTCTGGGAGGGTTTTAGGGCAAAGAATTGTCGGCCGCGCTGCCCCAATGCGTGTTGGCGAGCTTCACGCCTTGGGAATATTTTTTTCTTATTTCTCATACATACAGATTTCCTCACGATGTTTTCCTTCACCGCCGAGCACGTGGTAAATCAGCACTTAAAATTGCAATTAACAATTTCATTGGTGCCGTCGGGGATCGAACCCGGTTTGCTCGCGTATTGTGAAATTTACAGCAAGCGCTAACCATCTGAGCTACCACGGCTCACTCTGAGCTACCACGACTCATACTTATAAATATGGAAAAAAATTCTCAGCCATTACAAGAGTTTTAGTAAAGATAGTGTACAATTGGGTTGTAAATAATACCTCCTGACAAGTTTATCGCATTTGTTGCATTGCTTGAGTAAAACTTTCGCGAATATTTTGATTTCGAAAGATAGATTGTAAATATTGGTAATGAAATATTAAAACGTGTATTTTTGTTATGACATGTGAATGCTTTACCATTAAAGTAGAATTAGAAGAATTAGACAGTAGAATTTACCATTTAATTAGAAGCCACATTGTTGAAAAGCAAATATTATAAAAGTAAAATATTTAGTATTCGTAGTTTGTAAAAAAAAACATTATATCTTAAGTATAAAATAAAAAGCTGATAAATGTTTTTTTTTATTTAATTTATCCTCCTGTGCCAACCCCACGAAAATAGGTAAAAATTTTGACAGCACCTTAGAAGCTTTGCCTCCGTACGGTTTTTTTACTCATGTAGTTCACACTATACTCATATTATAGAGAAAATAACTACGACAAAGCACGTTTGAAATTTGAAAATGAGATGATGTGTTAAACTGAGACATTAAGACCAGGTATTTTATATATACATACTACACCATTTATATTTATATTATATCGTGCATACTACAAGGTAGTTTTTGACTGTGTAATATACTTTCTTTATTAGTGACTATTTAACGTATTTAAAAAAAATTCCTTCTCTTTGGGTGACTTATTGAAGAAAAGTACACATTGTCCTGCAAAGGAGCTACTTAATCTCTTCAGTCTTAAGGAAGTAACTACAAATTTATGCTCATTTCTAGTGTTGATTTAATGAATATCACTTTCTATTATAAAAGATAAAATATTTTTATATACATAAATAATGTTCGAATAGATATATCGCGAAGCCACAGTCAATATGTTAATTTCCTTAAACAATAATGTTACGCTAAAGAGAATTATTGTTCACGTCGTTAAAATTGTGTTTTTTTTTTCTGTCAGACTTAAAAACTAGAGATGTGTCGTCAGCATACAATACAATGTCACTTTGTACGTTCCACTAGGAGTTTTCTTCCGCGTACGACCTCTCCGTGGAATAGCTTACCACCGGGGGATTTTTCCGTACCGATACGAATTGGGGACCTTCAACAAAAGAGCTTACTCCTTTCTAAAAGGCAGGTAAAGCACCTGCAATTCTCCTGGTGTTGCTGTTGTTCATGGGCGGCGGTAGTCACTTACCATCAGGTGAGTCGCATGCTCGTTTGCCACCTCTCCTATAAAAAAAAAACCATAGGTACATTACATACAGGACACTACATATAGGAGGTTATTTATGGAACACAGAAAAAAATGGCCCTTAAGAACTTTTGCTTGCCAGGCGGGCTAATGATAGTAGTTTTTTATGATTTTGAGTTTATATTAGGAAGTTGCTGCTGCCTCTTTCCTGTTTTAGTTTCCTACTATCGCCTCTTACGACGCGGGATGATATTGGGTAGTAGAATAAACGACACCATCACTTAATCTTTATTAATCTTAAAACTCTTAAAATATATATAAACTAAAGAAAAAAAATAAAACTTTTATAATAAACATATTACGAATATGTGTAAACCGTGTTAAAGGTCATATGTATATGTATTTTTATGTGAGAGTAGAGTAAATAATTGTTCAGTCATCTTTTTAAAATTCAAATGTGTCCAGACAACAGATGGAGTAGATAATATGCACTTACTTGCGACTATATATCTCTCCTTGTTCCTCAAAGGGTCATTTTGTTTCTATCTCATTCCAATTTTCTATTTCGCGCCTGCGCTCTGAAAGGTTTTCCGAAAGATGTGGGGCGGTTGAAGCTACGTATGTTGCTAAAATAGAAAATAATATCTTGTGCCAAGTTGCACTGAGAGAATTTCACTAATTTTATTTATTTATCTAATAATGAAATTCTTTAAAATAGAATATAATTAACGTGTAATGCTATTTAAAAAAATAATTATCAGAAAATAACTTGTTCGCGATCGGAGGCATTGATTTCAAGTAAAGAATAATAAAATGAAGCTTATTAATAACAACCAATGGAAAAATACTAAATTGATCGCACGTATATGTGTTAAGGTATTATCCAATTTGTAACAATATGTTACGCAAGAGGGGAGGAGCAGTCTACGAAGCTTCGACCGGGTGACGGAACGGAGTCAGCCTCTGTAGCTCGTGATATCTCCCGGGCCGCGGCACCGTACTCTGTTATATGTTTTTGAATTTCGGGAAAAAATTAAATGATTGCAGTATGACCTTGAAAGTGCTTTAAACGAGGAACTGTGTTGCCAAAATGCACTATTCACAAATCGATCTTACGCGGGAACATATAAGTGACTTGAGTGCAATTGTTGTGTCTTAAATTATTCGTGAATATTTTAAAAAAATTGAATGATGATACCTGTTAGTGATTTCACTTTTGATTGAACGAAAAGGATAATACTACAATAATATCGGGTAAGTTTATTTATTATAAATATTTATGTAAAGAAAGACTTACAACAACAACAATGATTTATAAATTAGTTCGTATTTATATTCGTATAAGTTAATAGTATAACATAGTGATAAGTGCATTCTTAGTAAGGAAAAAACAATTAAACATTTTATCATATATTTAACTCTTTTAATTGTCTGCTGACAATATGTTTTTAATTAAATGAACTTGACATTTGGTTTTTTTAAATATAATGATTATATTTTTTAGTTTTAAATATTAAAACAAAAATATTAAGCAAATATTTAGAGAAATTAATAGGTATTTTTATTTAAATACTTTAAAATTAAGTACTGATATATTAAAAAAAATTGTATAAAAATGTATGGCATAAAATTTTAATACAAAAAGTCAAAAATAAAAAACGTTACTTTAGAATATTATATTGTTTAAAATATATGTAGCGAATTCCTTTGTTCTCTACCACAGTAAACAAGTTTTGTACCTTAATGTATGTAAGTTTCGGACAAGCTCGTAAGTGTTGCTGTATGAAATGGTAATTAAAAATATTTTGGTAATTAAAAAGTAGGTTACTAATTTACTGAGTCAGTATGACCTGGACTCAGTGAATTAGTAATCTATTCCCGGGTTTAATTCCGATGATAAAAAATCAAAAAGGCGAATTCAATGTATATTACAATGAAAAATATAATATTTCATATGCTATAAACTTCATATACTTAACATTATCTAAATGATTAAAGGTATTCCTTGATATATATTTGAAAACGAGGGGGATGACTTATGGATCTGAGACGGAGCTATGAAGAGAGCCATGCTCCTGGTTTCTCTGCGTGAAAATCAGAGTGACCGGAATAGCCCAACGGATTAGTAAGCTGAAGTGGCAATGGGCCGGCCATATAGCTCGAAGAACCGACAACCGATAGGGAAAAAATATTCTCGAGTGGCAGCCTCGTACTGGTAGGCAAATTGTAATGCAACCCCGCACTAGTTGGAGTGACGCCCAGGTAAGCCATGCAGGAAGTATATGGATGCAGCTGGTTAAGGACCGTGCTTTGTGGCATTCCCTGGGGGAGGCTTATGTTCAGCAGTGGACTTTTGAAGTGCTGTAATGATGTGGATGAAATAATAAAAATCAGTGTGGTGTGTTTACTGTTTTTAATTATCTCATCCACATCATAGCGACAAGAACCTAACGTTTAAGGATGCGAAGTACGTAGTTTATACGTGAGTAAGGTAGTTTACCACACAGGTTTATACGTCATGTGGAAAGAATGAATGAGAAAAGAGTGACAAAGCAAATTTATGTTGCAGAAGTGAATGGCAGAGTCGGAAAGTGTCATCCTAGGCGAAAGTTTATTGATCAAATTGACAATATATTGAAAATGGGCCAAATTAGGAGTACCCTTAACCGAGTAGCATGTATGCGTAGGTATATGGATGTGGAGGAGGCGAGAGAGGTGTGTCAGGATCGTGCCAAATGGAAGTCTGTAGTCTCTGCCTTCCCCTCTGGGTGACAGGCTTGAGTGTTTATGTTGTGTTTATGTTTATACGTGGTAGAGCCACGTTTCAGCTATTATGGTTGTAGCATGAATGGGTCGAGTCGACCGGGGAAGGACCACGCTCTCGCAGAATACCAGCGTAAAATATTAGTAGCTTAATGCTGCTGTGTTTCGTATGGCGAGTGTAGAGAACCGGAGATCCGATTTACTGGAATTGAGGCATTCCATCTTAGTCCTCAGGGGTCACAACGCATCTGTATTTTGATTCTTAATCGAGGATAAATGTAGATTTCTAGGAGCAATTGCATCCACATACCATCAGGTGGACTGTGTGCTCGTTTGTCACCCTTATTCTATAAAAAGAAGTTAAACTTCGAGCAAGCTTTTCGAATATAGGAGTCTTGCATTAGTCGGAGATCTTCTGGCTACTCTTGGCATCTACGCTGGATAATATAAAACCGCTAGTAGGTAGTGTACCTCCTCGCTAAATAAAAATGAAACAAGTTTCTTTTTTTTTGTTTGATTTTTCTTTAATAAAGTGAAATCAGATAAAAGTTAAGTAAGTATGGAGTGCGGTTCTCTCTTGCTGAAATCACAGCTTGCATGCTCGTATAGGCATGCTGGCGAGTATATCTATTATGTTTTCTTGCGAAATACGCACCCACTCCGCAGTATTCACAATCTTTAGCTCTCTGATGGTCTGCGGAGTCAGCTGCACTGATCTCATAGATCGTTTCAGAACGTCTCAGACATGCTCTAAGAGATTTAGTTCGGGACTTCAAGCTGGCTAATCGTAACAATGAATTCCGACTTCTAATATATACGCTTCCAAATCACCAAACCGATAAGCGCGAGGGTTGTCGTCCACAAAAAATAAACTTCTACCAAAAGCGACTAAAGTGGGTCGTACGTGAGAAATTAGAATTTCCGCTATGTATCGGTGTCCAGTTAGTGTGCCGTGTGATGAAAACTAACTCCGTACGATCCAACAAATTTACACCTGCTTAAAACATAACAGTGCTTCCACCACAAGGTGTAATTTTTACAATACATGTCTTTGTAAAGCGTTTTCCTCGTCTTTGTCATAGGTCGGTCTTAACGTATAGAGATATCCTAACTTCATCCGAAAATAATGCCCTATCCTACCTATATTTAACAACGTTCAACTTATAAGGAAATGATCATCCCGTGATTCGATACATAGCTTTCTTCCAGAACCAGGCCTTTTTGACGGAACCGGTCTCTGATAGCGCTACCAGGTGCTTTGGACAGTAGCACGACTAACATTTACTCACATTTAGCCTCTGAGTCACAAAGCATTGGCTGCAACCCTCCTCAAGCAGCGCAATAGTTTTGCTGGTTTTTATTACTTTTTTATATATGACAGGGTGACAAACGAATACGTAGTCCATCTGATGGTAAGTAGTTGCTGTGGCCCATAGACATCTACATATATCCTCGATTACGAATCAAAATGCAGATGCGTTGTCACCCGTGAGGACTAAGATGGAAGGCCTCGTTTCCAGTACAAAGGGTCTCCGGTTTTCTACACTCACCATACGAAATGCAGCAGCATTAAGCTACTATTTTACGCTGGTATTCTGTGAGAGCGTGGTCCTTCCCCGGTCGAGCCGACTCATTCGTGCTACAACTATACTTCTAATATAACTTCATCATGGCTCTACCACGTATACTGTATACTTACTTTATATACCATTTTATAGACCGCTAAACAGCAATAACAATACTTTAAAATGTCAAGAAAACGAGATAATTCAATAAATATGGACTGAAAGTTATTTAGAGACGATGTTAGCCTTCGGGAGTTCGAGCCACAAAATGTAGTAATGTTTTTTAAACCAGCCTTTTTAGCCAGCGACCAGCCCTGGCTTCCTTTGGCTTCTTTTCTTATCTATTAATGTTGTTAAGTTTTAAGATATTCGAAGACTTATACTATCAATCTATTGTTGTATTTTTTTTAACTTCATGTTTTCCGGATCCGAGTAAACGCTTCTATGAGCGAGGTGTCATGTCATGTCGCGCGGCTCAGCTCATATACGCGGGTGAAATCGCGAGGCATAGCTAGTTTATAAATAGAGATAAAGAAAGTTACGGAAGGACATGATTAACAAGAATGATTATAATATTTTAAAAGAAACTATTTCTGTTTTAGTATTGCCAACAACTCGTAACCTCAGGCCGACTTCAGCCTAAAAATTCATGAATGTAAAATGGACACTAATAAAAACACCTGTAACTGCCCTAGAATCGATAAAGTAGCTCAGACAAAATATCTGGGGGTAATTGTAGACCAAAGACTATCTTGGTACTCACACCTTGATCATGTCATCAATAGAACGAGGAAACTAACATAGATATTCAAAACCCTCAGACATGTAATTTTGGGCAAATCAGATGGGGACTTACCAAATTATCTCCTCAACCAAATTTACACTGTACCTACTCGATCCGTCATGGCCTATTGTATTCCTGTCTGAGGTGGTGCAGCAAAAACTCAATTTCTGGAGTTAGAGAGGGCGCAGCGTTCTCTTATTAAAGTTATGTACTAGAAGAGACGCTTTTCTACCGATCTTCTACATCGTACCAGTGGTTTACTCTCTGTCAGGAAGTTGTATATATTCTGGACAATCCTCAAAACACACAAATCATTATTTTATGATCCACGCCATTTAAATAAACGACGTAGAAACATGGTTGCCCAGACGTACAGAACTAAAACCACATTTGCAAGCAGACAATACATATCGAGTTCTGCCTTTCTTTATAATGAAATAAACAAAGAAGTATATATATATATGACAAAACATATCACAACTGTAAAAACTTTTGTTGAAATGGATTCAACATAAGACATATGACGAAACTGAGAAGCTTCTGGATCGTGTTACATGATTTATTCACATTCAGATACTAATCACACACACACACACACACACACACATAAATAAATAAACTTTCACTCACATACCATACAGTATTTATAAGCTAGTTCCTATGGTTTGATTGTCCTAATTTTAGAATAAAAAAATAACTTTAATATAGATATAGAATATGTTTACCTAACACATATAGTAATGAAAGGGCGGACCCTCCAAACACAGGCATTATTTGCTTAAATGGAGGTTCCAATCTACTAGTTCTTAAGGCATGTACTTTTTAAAACGAGAATCTGATGGCACGTATCGCCAGCGCATGAATCACGAGCTTGTTGCTCTTATAGGACGTGAGACCATCGTCAGGTTCTGTAAGTCACAGCGGCTGAGATGGGCGGGCCACCTGGAACGAATGCCGGATTCTAGGGCCGTGAAAATCATGACCAGGTGGACTCCCTAGCAAATAAGACCAAAAGGCAGTCCAAAAAAAAGTTGGGTAGATAATGTGGAAGAGGATCTGAGAAGAATGGGGTAAATACACCAACTGGCGCAGGGAGTCGAAGGATCGCAACAAGTGGAGGAATATTTTGGAGAAGGCCAGGGCCCACAAAGGTCTGTAGCGCCACAGGATAGATAGACTTTTTAAAACGAAATAAAATTTATTTATTAATTTATTATTTATTATGTTGCGTATACATATTATGTAGGTTTCCGTCGTTTTACCGTATCCATGGTTGAGAAAATAAGCACTTCTCGAGTTCAGAAAAAAAGATCTTAGGGAAAACTTATCTATATGTTTGGATGACCTTGGAAATGAAAAAATCAAGAAATGGTATGCTAAATAAAACCGCGCTGAGTGCTGACAGATTTATTACTTGATCGCGTGATAGAATTTGCACGCGTAAGACAAAAAGGAGCAGAAACTTTAGCTAATTACACATACAAAATAATGCTCCATAAGTATATACATATACGATATATGATAAATCGTACAGTATCTAAATAGAAAATTTCATCCAAATCGTCATAGCCATTTCAGAGAAACCAATTACCTACATACTTTCCGAGAAACCAATATGATTTAAGTGTTCAAAAATTAGCTATTGTAATAATAGAACAAAGAAGATAGTTCAGACATTTACTTTGATCTTTCTATGTCTTTTTGCTTTTGATTAAGTATGTACCTATTACTTATTAAATCAGACAGATTTAAAACCTTATGATTTTAAGTGGCAACATTAAATTAGAGTTGACCTTTGACCCAGATAATTTGACCGGGATACATAAACTCAATAATTTGTGTAAATTGTTTAACCTATAACAATAAAAAGTTAGGGTGAGACATATAACGAGTACGCATTCCACTCGTAGATACTGTGACCCATAAACTTACATCTACCCGCCATTAAGATTCAAAATGCAGATGCGTTGTCACCCTTGAGGACAAATATGGAAGACTGTGTCACCAGTAAAAGGGTTATAGTGTTTTCGTTTTTTACCGTTTGAAATACCTTCTTTTTTTAAGAAGTAAGGGCAACAAATGAGCACATAGTTCATTTGATAGTAAGTGGATGCTGTCGCCGTAAACGCCTTCTCGATTAAGAACCAAAATGCAGATGATTTCTCACCCCTGAGGGCTAAGATGGAATACCCTGCAACTAGTAAAGTGTATTTGATACGTGGTAAATTTTACAGAACGCAAGCAACCTGGGTTAAGCCCAGTTGTTCGCAATTATAAGTGCTGATTTATCGCGTACTTGATGGTGGATGGACGTAAGGAAAACATCGTGAGGAAACCTGATGTCTGAAAAATTCTAAGACATGTGAATGTTTTTTGCCCTAAAACCTTTTAGCGATGAGAGGAAGCTTGTGCCCAGCAGAGGTATTTTTTATAGGATGGGTTGGCGAACGAGCACACAGTCCACCTGATGGTAAGTGATTGCTGCGCCCCATAGACATCTACATCTATCCTCGATACGAAACAAAATGCAACTGCGTTGTCACCCGTGAGGAATATGATGGAATGCCTCGTTTCCAGCAAAAGGGTCAGTATAAAAGGGTTTATTTTTTATAGGATAGGGTGACAAACAAATACTCAGTCCACCTGGTGGTTAGATTATAAATCAAATTGCAGACGCGTTGTCACCCGTGAGGACTAAGATGGAATGAAATTGGCTCTACCACGTATGAGTATGATGTGCCTATAAAAATGGAACAAAACCCCGTAGTTCCCTTTAAGTTATCAAGTTATTAGAATCAGTATTCAAACATATAGAAATAATTTTACTTTACAAAACTTGACCATAAAAAATGAAATAAATTAAAAAAATAATTAATATTTAATTTTTTTTAATTTTTTTTATTATTTAACATTTGCAAATAATATGTGGTTGTATGTATCTTTATATTGGTTTTTGACCGGAAGTTTTATTGGTTTAAAAAGTGATTAGACCAAATTGCCTCCTATGGGCTCTTCATAATCACTACAGCATTGATACAAGTACACTACTGAACATAGGCCTCCACCACGGAATGCCACAAACAACGGTTCTAAGCCTCCTACATCCATCTACTTCCTGCATGTCTTACCAGGTCGTTAATCATCTAGTGGGGGACCACCCTACACTTCGCATAGTACGAGGCTGCCACTCGAGAATTGACGCTTGGTTTTTGACAATACAACAGATTAAATAATGTTTCACAACACTCTTACTCCCCGGCCAAAGTAGAGGTAATAAAACCACATTACACTTTGCAAATAAAAATTTATTTCAATTTATTTAAAAGATATTATGTTTTCTTTAGTAAAGTTTTCTGAAGTAAAGTTATTTCTATACGTTTGAACACTGATTCTGATATCTCACTTAACGGGAGACTGTAACTTACTTTAATGAACCTTCTCTCTCTCTCTCTTAAAAAAGGAGGAGGTTCTCAGTTCGACTGTATATTTTTTAATGTGCGTTACCTTAGAATATTTTTCTAGCTAAACTGATTATGATGATTCTTTTTCATTTGAAAGCTGGTGTTTCTAATGTGGTCCCATATAAATTTGATCAAGATCTGACCAGTAGTTTTTGAGTTATCCTTAATAATGCGTATTTAATTGACTTCGACTACATTGATGATGTCTTTATTTTAAATCTTTACATTTTTTCACTTTACCCCTTGTTTACTATTCTGAGCCAGCGATTAGCTACAATCCCACCTCTTGTCAAGTCGTGATCTAGTGTATGCCCGTCAAAACACGGGAAATTAGTATTTAATTTACAAATGTGTTTTGACAACTCCTTGGCGCAGTAGCTTAGAAATAAGTTGCAGAGCTGAGCATCGTGGGTTCAAAGCCCGCACGGAACAAGTGTTTGTATGGAATACAAATAATTGTTCCGGATTTGAATGTTTCGCCCTTGTGAAATTTATTCATAAAAACTGCTTCCATTATAACAGGTATAATCGTTATTCTAACGTTATTTGAAACAAAATGTTTTATTATTTATCGTTCGAAAAATACAAAATGGAAGTAAAAGTACAATATAAAATATGTTTTGTCTTGTTATTCATGTTTGTATGCAAACCTAAGTATATTTCAGAAACGGGAGTTGTTTATTGTTTGCGGAGTTTGTCGCTAAGCCTTACCTGAGCGAACGGAACATTGTGCTTCGTGAAACAAAAGAACACGGGCAGCCATCTTTAGCCAGTTATTCTGGTGGTATTACGAGGTACTTACTCGATATTTATCCTGTAGTAGGTTTTACTCCATTTATTTTAGATTTTTATATAAAAATGAAGTATTAAGCGAACTCACTAGTCCATCTGATTGTAAGTGGACACCTGCGGACATTCTAGAGCCGTGGTAGCTCAGGGGCTAAGCGCTCACTGTAAATTTTACAGTACGCGAGTTACCCGGGTTCGATTGCAACCGGTACCAATAAAGTTGTTAATTGCAATTTTAAGTGCTGATATACCACGTGCTCGGCGGTGAAGAAAACATCGTGTAGAAACCTGCGTGTCTGAGAAATAAGAAAAAAAAATATTTCGAATACATGTGAAGTTCGCCAACACGTATTGGGGCAGCGCGGTGAACATTTCCTTGCCCTAAAACCCAAACTAATTTTATCAATTATAGGATCCCAAACAGATGGGAGCACCGAGCCATCTTCTCTATTGAAATTAAGATGTTTTTTTAATTTCAATAGCCTCGCGAATCATCGCGTAAATATAAGAAATCGTTTTTAGCCACATGCTAAATGGTATAATGGCGATGTAAGAATATTCACTAACACTACTCCGCACATTACTAGTAATACCTAAAGGGTATTATAGAGAGTCAGTATATTTACAGGCCGAGAGGGCTTCCAATTTAGGCCTCCAAGCAGACAACGCATCAGCATTCTTCTTCATTTGGCTGCAGGTGTCCTTTGGCTGCAATACCCACTAACCATCAGGTGGACTATATGTTAGTTTGTAATTTCTATTTTCTTTAAAAAAATACTGCATTATATAGCATTTCAATTGTATTATAAGGTATTATTAACTGTAGCACAATTTTGCAACAGTGTAAATGCGACTTAAGTCTTAAAATTCTGTTCACGAGTGGAAATACGGGCATTTTAAATTTAATCCGTCTTTATTATTCGATGTTAAAAAGATAATGGTATTTTTTTTATAGAAGAGGGAGCAAACCTGTATATGGTTCACCTGATGTTAAGTGACTAACGCCGCCCATGAACAACCGTAACACCAGGGGAATTGCTGGTGCGTTGTCGGCCCTACTCTTTCTTGAAGGTCGGTAGGTCATATCAGTCCGGAAAAATCGCCGGTGGTAAACTATTCCACAAAGACCAAACGAAACGTACAGTGGTGGACCGCCAAGCATCCAGATGGTGTGGATGGTATCAGGACGTTTGCCGCGTAGTGCGGTCACGAAATGCAACGAAATGCAAAGTGATGCAACATCTCTTCGCAGCGCCAGTGAATCGAGCCGATCGGAAAGCACTCGGTCGTCAACGATTCGAGCCGCTCTGCATTGGATGCGGTCAAATAGAAGGAGCTGGCACTGGAGAGCCCCATCCCAGAGATAGGAACAGTATTCCATGTGCGGCCGAACCTGCACTTTGTAAAGTTGCAGGCGGTAGCCGAGGATTTCGATACTGGCTATAAGATAACAAGGGGAGTGCGTTGAAACTGAGAAGATATGACAAAGGGTTTCTTTTTAGTGGTTAAACTTATGTCTTCTGAGGGTTAAACTGGACTAGATTTAGTCGCCCCAATCCGAGACTTTGTTCAGCAAAGGCTCGATTTCAGACACTATTTTGTCCCGGTACTCGGAGACGTTTTCCCGAGAAACATTGGCACTGCCGGTGCACAGAGCATCACCAGTGCTGTCATCTGCATAACAATGAATGTTACGGGTTTGCAACATATCATTGACATGCAGAAGAAACAGCGCTGGTGATAGCATGTAGCCTTTCGGAACACCGGCATTAATAAGCTTGTAATCGGAGCTTGCACCGTCTACAACGACCTTGATGTTCCGATCTGCAAGAAAGTTAGTGATCCAATTGCACAATTTCTCGGGAAGCCAAGGAAGGGAGCTTTGAAAGAAGCGCTTTGTGCCAAACCCGATCGAAGGTCTTCGCAATGTCCAAGCTAACAGCCAATGCCTCCCCCTAGGACTCTACTGCCTCCACCCATCTATGAGTCAGGTAGACCAAAGATCATCAGCTGATCGACCACGATGAAAACCGTATTGGCGATTACTAATCAGCTGGTGATCCTCAAGGTACCTCATGAGCCGGCAGTTCATAATGGACTCCATTGTTGTGGAGAACAAGGAGGTGATGGCGATAGGCCTGTAGTTGGACGGGTCTAAGCGGTCGCCTTTTTTAGTGTGGTGCCAACTCTGGAGCACACGTCTTCAGCATAATTGGAGATATTCCGTCAGGCCCACTCGACTTGGAAATTTCTTTGTGGTGCTTTGCGAACCGAGCGCTGTGTAAACCGCACCTCCGGCATGGAGCACTCACACCGTGGGATGTTCGGCGGCGTACTCCCCCCGTCATCGAGAGTAGAGTTGGACGCAAAGATAGAGAAAGCAGATCGGCATTCTCCTTTGGGGCATGGGCCAGTGAGTCGTTATCCCTGTGCAGATATGGAAGAGATGGCTGACGGAAATTCCTCTGGACATCCTTGGCATGAAACTAATTTCAAGTGGTAGAGCCACGCGGCAGCTTTGCTGTCGCACGTATGGGCCGGCTCAAACCGGGGTGGTACCACGACCTCACAGAATACCGGCGTGAAGTGGAAGCTCTGCTTCCGCGTTTCGTCTGGTGAGTGCAGGTGGCCGGAGGCCCAAATCCCCCCCCCCATCAACATGGTAGCGGAATTCAATGATAGATTACCCCAGGAGGGTACCAGCACCCCTGGAGAATCCCTCGCTGAGCATCCACGACAATGTTTTTCCACTTCTGAGCGTGGGTGCTCAGGCTGCCCCGCGTATTCTGGGGGGGGGGGGCAAAATTCCGCTCAAGACTAAAACTGCTCGGGGCAAACGGAGCAACAAGACCAAGGCGACCCCTGCCACGCTGTCCGTGAATTTCTGCAATATCAGGGGACTTCACTCCAACCTAAACGCCGTCCACTACCATCTCGAGACGGCGAGGCCGGCTCTGCTCTTTCTGACCGAGACGCAGGTGTCCTCTCCGGCTGATGTCTCGTATCTCTCCTACCCGGGGTACAAACTGGAACACTCCTTTGTGCCTCGGGCTGGAGTTTGCGTTTACGTCAGAGAGGACATCTGTTCTCGACGCCTCGGCAGACTTGAAGGTTCCGACCTGTCCATCCTTTGGCTACGCGTAGACAGCGACGACCATCCGCGCATCTACGGGTGCCTCTATAGGTCCCACAGCGGTAATGCCGAAACAGACCGACTCTTCGACCACGTCCAAATGGCTGCAGATTCGTTGCTACAGCAGATCCCCTCCGCAGAGATCGTGATCCTCGGCGACTTTAACGCCCATCACGCCGAATGGCTCGGTTCACGTTTAACCGATCATGCGGGGAGATCTGTTCATGATTTTGCCTTGTCATATGGTCTGACACAACTGGTTACTTCGCCTACGCGGATTCCAGATGTGGAGGATCATGCACCTTCCCTGTTGGACCTTCTGCTGACCTCTCACCCGGACGGATATCAGATTTCCGTCGACGCCCCTTTAGGCTCCTCGGACCATTGTCTTGTCCGGAGTGTGGTGCCACTCACGCTGAAATCGCGGTTGCATTCTGCAGGCTGCCACCGTGTTTGGCACTATAGGTCAGCCGATTGGGATGGGATGCGGTCTTTCTTTGCATCCTACCCTTGGGGGCGGGTTTGCTTCTCGCCGGACGATCCCAACGTTGTTGCGGATTCTGTCGCTGATGTGGTACTTCAGGGTATGGAACTTTTTATTCCTTCCTCTGTGGTGCCCATTGGAGGCAAATCTCAGCCATGGTTTGGTCGCTCCTGTAAAATAGCATCATGCTATAAGCAGGAGTGCTACCAGGCCTGGGCTGACGCATCAGCGTCCAGGGATGTAAACACCAGCGCTCTAAAAAAGAAGTATAATTCCGCCTCTAGGTCCTTCAAAAGAGTCATTGCCAAGGCAAAGTCAGAGCACATAGGCAGAATTGGCGAGAAACTAGTTCGTCTTCCTTCTGGAACCCGTACATTCTGGTCTCTCGCCAAGGCTGTTCAGGGAAATTTCTGTCAGCCATCTCTTCCATCTCTGCACAGGGAGGACGACTCACTGGCCCACACCGCAAAGGAGAAAGCCGATCTTCTAGGCTCTTTCTTTGCGTCTAACTCGACTCTCGATGACGGGGGGAGTACGCCGCCGACCATCCCGCGGTGTGAGTGCTCCATGCCGGAAGTGCAGTTCACTCAGCACTCGGTTCACAAAGCACTCCTCTCCCTGGACATCCACAAGTCGAGTGGGCCTGACGGAATCCCCCCCAATTGTGCTGAGGACGTGTGCTCCAGAGTTGGCACCGGTTTTAACGCGTTTTTTCCGGTACTCCTACTCCCTAGGCGTAGTCCCAAAATCATGGAAGACGGCTTTCGTCCACCCGATCCCTATAAAAGGCGACCGCTCAGACCCGTCCAACTACCGGCCTATCGCCATCACCTCCTTGTTCTCCAAAACAATGGAGTCCATTGTAAACTGCCAGCTCATGAGGTACCTTGAGGATCACCAGCTGATTAGTGACCGCCAATACGGTTTTCGCCGTGGTAGGTCAGCTGGTGATCTTCTGGTCTACCTAACTCACAGATAGGCGGAGGCAGTAGAGTCCAAGGGGGAGGCATTGGCCGTTAGTTTGGACATTGCGAAGGCCTTCGATCGGGTTTGGCACAAAGCGCTTCTTTCGAAGCTCCCTTCCTATGGGCTTCCCGAGAAATTGTGCGATTGGATCACCAGTTTTCTTGCAGATCGGAGCATCAGGGTCGTTGTAGACGGTGCAAGCTCCGATTGCAAGCCTATTAATGCTGGTGTTCCACAGGGCTGCGTGCTATCGCCAACGCTGTTTCTTCTGCATATCAATGATATGTTGCAGACCCGTAACATTCATTGCTATGCAGATGACAGCACTGGTGATGCTCTTTACACCGGCCGAGCCAATATTTCTCGGGAAAACGTCTCCGAGTGCGGGGACAAACTTGTGTCTGAAGTCGAGTCTCTGCTGGACAGAGTCTCGGATTGGGGGCGACTAAATCTAGTCCAGTTTAACCCCCAGAAGACACAAGTTTGCGCGTTAACCGCTAAAAAGAACCCCTTTGTCGTATCCCCCTCAGTTTCAAGGCACTCCCCTTGTTGCCTCAGCCAGTATCGGAATCCTCGGCGTCGACATATCGAGTGACGTGCAGTTTCGTGGTCACTTGGAAGGGAAGGCCAAATTGGCCTCTAAAAAGCTTGGCGTGCTCAGCAGAGCGGGACAGTATTTCATGCCGGCACACCGCCTGCAACTTTACAAGGCGCAGGTTCGGCCGCACATGGAATACTGTTCTCATCTCTGGGCTGGGGCTCCCCAGTACCAGCTCCTTCCACTTGACCACATCCAGCGCAGAGCGGCTCGAATCGTCGACGACCGAGTGCTTTCCGATCGGCTCGATTCTCTGGCACTGCGAAGAGATGTTGCATCCCTTTGCATTTTCTTTCGCATATACCATGGAGAGTGCTCTGAGGAATTGTTCGGATTAATTCCAGCCGCCAAATTTCGTGAACGCACTACGCGGCAAACGTCCCGATACCATCCACACCATCTGGATGCTTGGCGGTCCACCACTGTACGTTTCAAAAGGAGTTTTCTTCCGCGTACAACCTCTCTGTGGAATAATTTACCACCAGCGATTTTTCCGGACCGATACGACCTGGGGACCTTCAAGAAAAGAGCTTACTCCTTTCTAAAGGGCCGGCAACGCGTCTGCAATTCCCCCTGGTGTTGCAGTTGATCATGGGCGGCGGTAGTCACTTAACATCAGGTGAGCCACATGCTCGTTTGCCCCCCTCTTCTATAAAAAAAAAAAAAAAAACCAGAATGCACGTGTTCAAGAAGGAAGGCGAACTAGTTTATCGCCAATTTTGCCTATGTGCTCTGACTTTGCCTTGGCAATGACTCTTTTTCAAGACCTGGAGGCGGAATTATACTTCTTTTTTAGAGCGCTGGTGTTTACAACCCGGGACGATGATGCGTCAGCCCAGGCTTGATAGCACTCCTGCTGATGCTATCTTACAGGAGCGACCAAATCATGGCTGAGATTTGCCTCCGATGGACACCACAAAGGAAGGAATAAAAAGTTCCATACCCTTTTTTTTAACATGGGGAAATGCCTACGCATACTCGCCTCGCGGGGGCAAGGACGAGTTATATCGGACTCGCACCGACGAAAACCCCATGGTGTTCCACCTTCGTCGCATATTGGCAGTGCTACGGGAACGCTTTCGCACACTTCCGCCGCCCCATGGCAGCGCCTCCTCGGGAGAGGAATATTCCTCCCCGTTCTCCTTCCCAAGTAAGGTGCACCAGAACACATGGCACGCCTTCCTCCACGGCCTCCAATTGCATCTGCGCAACAGACGCCCCCGCGTCCGATGCGCGAAGGCCATGGGGCCAGGAAAAACGAGCACTTAGAAGTACTAGCCTTCCCGACCCCAGCGGCGGATCTGGTCTATGGCTCCGCCGCCAACCAAGATTCGGCTGCGGAGGATAGGGAGAGCGGCGCCTCGCAATACCGACAATCCTCTCCCCCCCGCAGCCTCATCACCACCGCATCAACGGTGCGGCCCCTTTTGAGTCGCGGAGAATAGGGCGAGTGGCGCATCGCCATACCAACACTCCTCTTCCTCCGCGACTCCACCTCAGCTGCAGCGGTAGAGGGTGCGGAGTCCCCACTCGCTGCAGTCCACCAGCAAACATCCGAAGTGGGCTCCCCAAGCCCACTCGGAGTCACCTCAGGCCGGCCCTTCACCTCGGGCCAGCCACGTGGGTTCCTCTTTGTTCACCGTGGGAGACCAAGCCACGGCTACTAAGCCCCGCGCCATGACAAGGCAGGAACCCGTTCGGGGGGAAGTTCCATACCCTGAAGTACCAAATTAGCGACAGAATCCGCAACAACGTTGAGATCGTCCGGCGAGAAGCAAACCCGCCCCCGAGGGTAGGATGCAAAGAAAGACCGCATCCTATCCCAATCGGCTTAATTATAGTGCCCAACACGGCGGTAGCCTACAGAATGCAACCGCGATTTCAGCGTGAGTCTGAGTGAGTGAGTGACACTCCGTACAAGACAGTGTTCTGAGGAACAAAAAGGGGCGTCGACGGAAATCCGATATCCGTTCGGATGAGAGGTTGCAGAAGGTCCAACAGGGAAGGTGCATGATTCTGCATATCTGGAATCCACGTAGGCGAAGTAACCAGTTGTGTCAGACCATATGCCAAGGCAAAATCATGAACAGGTCTCCCCGCACGATCGGTTAAACGTGAGAGCAGAGTCGGCCTCGCCAACTCGAGATGGTAGAGGACGGCGTTTAGGATAGAGTGAAGTCCACTGATATTGCAGAAATTGATGGATAGTGTGGCAGGCGTCGTCTTGGTCTCGGAGCAGTTGTATTCTTGAGCGAAATTTTGCCCCCCCACCAGAATACGTGGGGCAGCCTGAGAACCCACGCTCAGGAGTGGAGTAACTTGGTCGTGGATGCTCAGCGATGGGTTCTCTAGGGGTGCTGGTATATGCTAACATTTAATTCTACTACCATGTTTATGTATATAAAATTTAACCTCGCTCTATAACATAAATGAGCCGATAGATAAAAAAGTGCTCCATTAATTTTGTAAATTTTTCCACAAATTGCTATCTAAAGTGTTTGAACTAGTAGTCAATTCAGGTCGCGCGGTTCTGACACGTAACTTACGCGGATGATACCGCGGGCCACAGCTAGTATACTCATAAATTAGCTTTGCTGCCAGCACGTTTTCTTTAGTAATAGGCGCCAAAGGGCGGTTCGGTCTTGTTCCGTCCGTCAACGTTAGTCGACCGCGCGTAAATTCATTACAGCAAAGGTACCTCGTTGCATGAAAAGGCTTTTGTCCTCAAACGTTATTTAGAGTTTATCAAAAGACTTATGTCGTCTGTGTTTGTAAAAAACGTGCGAAAATGTCCCAAAGGATATATTTCACACGCAAGAATACATAAAGTATCACATATATTTAAAAAGAAATGTGAATTCAACCGCAATAACATTTCTTTACACGTATTTTTTCCAATTTCATTAAGATTTCATGATATCCGTTAGACTTTCATATATTGTTTGGTCTGTTTACTATAAATGGAATTATTTTTTATGTGTAAATACCATTAATGAACTTTACCATTTGTAGGAGGGCTTATATAACTATCTTTAAATTTGAAAAGTCCGTATTTATACTCATGGATGTATAGTATATTGAAACTTAAGTCACGGACTATTACACTGAGGCAACATTATTCTGTAGCATAATTTTTACGAGGAAGAGCCACGCTATTGCTTTACCTATTAATTGTATAGTTGTAGCGCGAATGGGTCGGCTCGCCGATGAAGGATCACGCTCTCACAGAATACCAGCGTCAAATAGCAGCTTAATGCTGCTGTGTTTCGTATGGTGAGTGCAGAGAACCGGAGACCCTTTTTACTGGAAAAGAGGCATTCCATCTTAGTCTTCAAGGCTGATAACACATCTGCAGTTTGATTCGCAAACGAGGATAGATGTACGAGTAGATATCTATGGGCTACAGCAACCACTTACCATCACGTGGACTGTGTGCTCGCTTGTCACCCAATTTTGATGAAATTTTTTATATATCTATGTTTAAGTGGGTCCCTGAAAGGTTTAAAATAAACAATTGGATCCTGTAGGTGGCGCTGTTGACAAGATACAGAAATCACGTGTGAAAAGCCGGGGCGGATTGCTATTACTACGGCGAAGATTTCCTGGCGCAGTGGTTTAGCAATGAGTTGCTGCGCTGGGCGCCGTGGGTTCGAATCCCGCACGGAACAAGTATTTGTATGGCCTACAAATAATTGTTCCGGGTTTGGATGTTTGTCCTAGTGCAATTTATGTTTGTAAACTGCCTACACGATATGGGAAAAATCCTTGTACGGGAGTAACGTTTTTTATAAAAAATCTCTCGTTATTGCAGTATATAAAAGTCGATATCTTGTTAGTTGTTATCATAATGTCCTCCGGACTGAATTTCGGTTACGGTGACGCGTCTCAACGGAGACATAGTAAAAACAGAATAGTAGGCTATCTTCTAACAAATGTACCAAATGCTGCAAATATGTGTGCGTACCTGTCTCGACTTGTATGTATGAGCCATAGCACGCTTACTACGACACTTGTTAAGTCGGGAAGATCTGGCTGAGTCGGGGACGACCACCGCCGCGCTCCGCAATCACCTTTGTTTGAGACTTTGTTGACTTTTAATCAAATATTTCTAGCATTCTTTTTTCGTTTTATTTCCTCTTTTTGTAAAATAAATTATTATATGCATTTGTTTAAGTAAATTAGCGTTTAATTAATAGGTCATATTATTATATCTATAAATAGATACATACCTCGTAAGTACATTAATTGTCACATCACATCACACCACATTAATTTTCAACGTGAAATCTGAGCTGACACCATATGATCACTGTTAATTTTCTCGTATTTTAGTTGTTTGGCATTTGTTGTAATGTAAAGCTGGAATTTTTTTGACAAACATTGACTCTGAGAGGAAACTAAATATGATTAACAAATATGATGCATAGGTACGTATCCGTACGTTTTATGTTTGTAAATAATATAACTACTTATAAAACTAAATGAGACATAGCTGTTAAACAAAAATACAGTGACAACCCTGCAACAATAGGAATCTAAAGTCCTGTAGGGAGTGATCCTACTATTCAGTTTTTGCTATGACGGAGACCAGCCATCTGCGCAGGACAGGATTAATGTGCCCGAGAGTGATAGCCCGATAAGACGGTAATTCGACCCAACCGGAGATGGATCAGGTGCAGAATCAATGGCTTTACGTACTTTCTGAAGCACAGGTTTGAAACACTGCCTACTTCTTAACTCTGGGCTGCTACTGAGAACTTCTTGATAGGAAAACCCAACAACTGATTTTGACCCGACCCGGTATTCGAATCCGGGATCTCGTGATGAGAAATCGTTCACAACAACTAGACTAACGAGGTGGTCACACTTTGGTTATTTATGGAGTATGATTACGTAAAAAACCACTTTCGAATGCGAGATGAAATAAATGATATATTTCACCTTATTTTGACAAGAACGCAAGTTTAAATAAAACTAGTTTTTACGGATTTTATGGTGTATATTAACTAGCGCCGTGACCATAGGTCCTGTAAAGGCTATTAGCTCAAAACATCAGGAATATAAAATAAGTTAATATACACCATAAAATCCGTAAAAACTAGTTTTATTTGAACTTGCGTTCTTGTCAAAATAAGGTGAAATATAAAATTTATTTTTTAATTTTTTAAATTTATTTTTATTTTTCATATCTTCGCGTAAATATAAAAACGCAAGTACCTATAGCAGTTTCAGTAAATTATACCTCATCAGGAAAGCTCGCCCGCCAAGCTGTTGTAAATTAAGCTAATTAATTGACTGTTATGAAACAGAGCCTTCGCAAACGCCCCACTGATATTTTTCATCGTCAGGTTAGATTATAACGTACTATGTATATTATATTATATAGATCGACTGCCTCCTTCGTTGTAAACCACTAGGGTTGTAAATGCGACTACTAACCACAAGGTGTCAGGTTCGAGTCCCGGGTTCGGACCAAAATCAGTTATAAAGTTTTTCTGCTAGTCTCTGTTGAGGCTGGCCATCGTGACCGAAATTCGATCTGGGACACATTATTATAGACATGTTAATGTCATTAAAAGAAAGGGAAATGAAAGTGAACGCAAGTAAGACGAAAGTTATGGTTTTTGAAAGAGAAGAAAGTAAAATGATATGTGAAATAAGAATAGAAGGGGATTTGATTGTGCAACTAAAATTTGTATATTTGGGATGTGTATTCAGCAGGGATGGGAGACATGATGAGGATGTAGAAAGACGAGTGAACTCGGGAAATAAAGTAAGTGGGGCTCTATACTCAATTGTGGAAAGTCAGAATCTGTAAAAAAGGAACATTTGGCAATTCACAATGCTGTGTTAGTCCACTTTAAGGCGTGGTAGTGATAGTTAGGTTTGGCAAAATAAGCACTAGAGTAGAATAAACGCAGTAGGAATGCGGTCGTTAAATAGTATGTTAGGGCTGAATCTGAGTGACAGGGTGAGAAGTTGTGTGATAAGAGAATAGTGTGGTTTGCAAGATGATGTTGTGACCAGGATTAAGAAAGGAAATGGAAGTCTGCAGTCTCTGCCTACCCCTCTGGATACCAAGCGTAACTGTTTATGTATGTATGTAAAAGTAAACATTGTTATTTAAACTTTGCATTTATTGTCATATGTAAATGTATAAAAACTCTTTTATATGAATATAGGTGACACACAAGCAACGCGTCTACGATGGATGATGGATAGATGTTACGGCCCTTAGAAATTTACGACTTCATTACAGTCAATAAAAGTCTACTGTGGACACCGACATTATATTTGTTTTGCGGATGAGCACCACCAAAGAAATGTATTATTTAAAACGTTAACAGTTTCTTTGAAAAGAATATATAGAAATTAACACTTTTAAACTGGGCCTCTAAATATCTTCTTCTTGAAAAAAAATATATATATATATGTATAAAATTATTGTGTTGTAATTGGTTCTTTATACAAGTTCAAATTTTCAAATCAATCGGCTATCTAGAAGTTGGTGGTGGTTGATTACATCAAAAGATTCCGTTACATAGATAAATAGATAGATACGCGTGTCAAAAAAAGTTTCACTGGGTTTCTTGCTGGTTTTTCCCAGGAAAGAAGTTTTTTTCCAATTCTATGGTAAAAATATAAATGTCAATGTCGAATAAAAAATTTTTTTTCCTATATTCCTGTGCAAATTTCGATGAATTACCTCAAAATATAGTCGATATTGGAGCTCTGTCGAGTGATGGGTCAGTGAACTTAAAATGTTTGCCAAGTTTCAGTTCATTGAACCTCAAAACTGCTAACTGTTTTCCCAGAGAGATATCTATTGCTGGCAGTTACTGAAACATGTCTGAATATGAAGTTTGTAGTTGAAATTATTAAATTAAATAGTTCTTACTTAGGTTGGCGAAATTTTAATTTTAAACTAAAAGCAAGTTTTTTTAAAGCTTAAAAAATTTATGGAGTTAAAGAAAGTTCGCTAAAAATATATAGATTTTTATTATTAACGCGTTATTTACTAATTAAATAAAACTAATTTTACGGAATTTATCGTGTTTATTTGTATTTTTTTTAATTCTTGACTTTTCGGACACTACAACACCCATCGTAACTTGGGAAACCGAGCGTTCTGATGTCATAGTTGACGGAACTAAAAAAAAATTTAAATTAAACGCGGTAAATATAAATAACTTAGGTATATACATTTTATTAACATATATACTAATATCACAGAATAAACAATAGAACTATAATATTAACAAGGTTAGGTTATATGTGCGTGGTAGAGCCATGCTGCAGCTATATTATGATTGCAGCACGAATGGGTCAGCTCGACCAGGGAAAGACCACGTGCTCACAGAATACCAGCGTCAAAAAGCAGGGTTACTGGAAACGAGGCATTCCATCTTAGTCCTCAGGAGTGACAACACATCTGCGTTTTGATTCTTAATCGAGGATAAACGTAGACGTCTATGAGCCACAGCATCCACTTACCATCAGGTGGACCGCGTGCTCGTTCGTAACCCTTATTCTATAAAAAAAAACATCAGTACTGCTTAACACGGTGATATTCTGTGCGAGCTTTGTTTATTACACTTGGTACTATTTCCGCCACAAAGCAGCAGTGTATCCAACGCTGTGTTTCGGACAGAAAGGTAAACCGAACCGGTATTATTATAGACTGTAAGGCTTTCTAGTTTAGTTCCCAGAGGTAATAAATCATCTGTAGTATTCTTTACTTAAAGTTGGTTGCAAGTGTTTAAGTGTTATAGTATCGATTTACCGTCAGGTGGACTGTAAATTCGTTTGTGGCTTCAATTAAAATTAAAAGTCATAAATACTGAAGTTAATTAATGTTTAGTATCTCGATAAAAATGATAGTAATAACGAACATCGTTTAAGGTACGGACAGTCGTGCTCATTACTAGCACGAAAGCATGCTTTTAATGAGCAAGTGCTCATTCGTAGCACGTGTGTCGTAACATTGCAAGTAATGAGCATGCTTATTTTGAGCGTGCTTAAAAATCAAATGACATTTGATTTTCGAGCATGCTACCTGAGGCGCGAGTTGAAGGGGGCGTGCTCTGAGTGCGTCTGAACAGGTTTGCTTATGAGCATCAAATCGATCTCGATCCGCGACAGTTGCTGTATCAGTTTAAAATAATAAAACACTCAATTTCTCGCGTTGAGGAGAAGAAAAAACTTTGCTTTTTGTGTCCTAATCCTTTAACGCCATGGATATTGCAGCACAAGATTCAGGTATAAATTCAGATATTCTAGATCTTCCAACCCTGTGAAGTGCTGATAATGTATATAAGACAGCTAAATATCTCAATGTAATTTCCAGTTTTATTTTAGCTGGAATAGCATCTCGTATACAAGTATTTCGTTTTTGTATGATGCTCTTCATTATAGAAAGTAGCTCATCAAATTTGTGCAGGAGTACTCAAATGATTTTTATAACCGTCCGGATCTTCGCTTCGCATCTCTACTAAAAATTGATCACTTGAATAATGATTTCTTATATTTACGCGAACACTACACATTGATTAAAACTACTTTTACGGATTTTATCACGTTTATTTTACTTTTAATTACTTTTTATTTTTAATTCCCGACATTTCGGGTGCTTTCCAGCACCCATGGTCACCGGGGACCATGGGTGCTGGAAAGCACCCGAAACGTGGGGAATTAAAAATAAAAAGTAATTAAAAGTAAAATAAACGCGATAAAATCCGTAAAAGTAGTTTTAATCAATTGATTACTTGAACCCAAATTTTCCTTTTTCCTTTTTTTCTTTATCACCAACATGTTTTTACACAATTCCGTTGCAAGCAATATGATTATTTTATTGAGTTCTGTACGGATAGCACTGTCACTATATCTTTGTACATCCATATTGGCCGAGAGCCTGGTATCAAATAGCACGTCTGTCCATAGTTCGCTTTGAGCATGCTTATTTATGAGTATTCTTTATGAGTAAGCGTGCTTGTTGCTGCAAATGTGATGAGTTGCAAAGCATGCTAGATTTAAGCAAGCTTATGAGCATGCTTTTTTGAGCACATCTGTCCATACCATTAAACATATTGTTAGTTTAATTCTTGTTACCCCTTTAATATTTTGAGATTTTTTTTTAAAAGAATATTAATAATGCTATAAACATTACTAATATTCCCCTTAACCACTCGTGGTAAGCTTAAATTGCTTGTGTTACGAGTGGTTCACGCCAGTAGTCGAATGGCGAATTCGAACCCACGACCTTTTTGAGTTCGCGGTCCGCGCCCTGCCATTAGGCTACTGTCGCTTTTTTCAATTTAATTATTAAATAAGTGTTGTTGTTTCAGATTTCATTTTGAATTACTTAGTTTTCGGTCTGTAAATAAAGTCATATAACAAGAAATATGCTAACTCTACTTTTTTAATTTTCTTTCTTTGTTTTCGCACAATGCTTCCATTAATTGCGCTCCAGAAAATCAAGGCATTCAAGGAGCAATGTAAACTGTTGCTTAATGAAAGGGATTACAATAAAAAGGAATTAGTACACATAAGTTTCAAAATATACAGTTAAAAGTGATATGATTAAATTGCATGAAGAATATATGAATTTTTCAAAAGAAAGGGATCGCACAAGAAAGGGGACGCAGCAAGAAATATGAGGAATCCCTCAAATTTTCAAAAGAGAGGGATCAGCTTCAGTGAAAAATCGATGAGCTTGACCGACGCAGCAAGGAATATGAGGAATCCCTCAAAATTTCAAAAGAAAGGGATCATCTTCAGTGAAAAATCGATGAATTTGACCGACGCAGCAAGGAGTATGAGGAATCAATAATTGCTGCATTGCAGTTATCTTACTTATCTCTAAGTTAAACTAATGACTAATTGTGCAATTTAACAATAAAAAGCATCGTAAACTCAGAGTCCGTTTAATGAGTCCGTAGTATAAAAATCTTCTAAAACATTGCAACCCTCCTTAGAAATTGATTTGACTGGAGATGACTCTGTCACATCAAGAACAGCAGAAAGTATTGCAGTAGAAGCAAACATACGCTATCAATTCATCACTCACATTCCCTTAGAAATGAGGGCCGCTTATGGCTGCGATAAATCCAGTCGCCTCCATCTAGACGGGGGTCTTTTGTCAAATCGTAACTTATATTTATTGTTACGAATTGCTTTGAGTGCTGTATATGTGATAAATTAGCCTTGAATGGGGAGCTGTGGAAGACGGAAAGATAAATGAATTTACCTTTGTTTGTTTAAGTTGAGCAGCGTATACAACATATAACGAAAACCCAGTGGTTCCCGTTAAGTGCGTTATCAGAATCAGTTTTCAAACGTTTAGCTTTACTTTAGAAAACTCGACAATCGGGAAAGAAAAAAAGAACATTATTTATTGTATATAATTAAAAGTTATAATTAAAAGTTATGTAGTTTTATTACCTCTGCATTGACCGGGGGGTAAGAATATTTTCAAAGACCCCGCTTTAATGATGCGCGTGTCAGTAAGAGGTAATAAAATCACGTACAATTATAACTGCAAAGGGGAATGCCCACTGTTCATAGACACTTCGGCCATGGGTGCCCACATATAAAAGCATATGGAAATGATAATATGCAATTAAAATAATGAAATGGTTTAGAAATTGGTTTAAAAAAGTCGGGAATTTTCACAAATACAGTTTTTTAACGACTACTTTTACCAATTTTATTGCTTTTAATTTCTTTAACTTTTAATTCCCGACTGTGCCGTTAGGGGTACAGAATAGGTGGGTTCTTAAAAATCCAAGATTTACGGTATTGTAATTATTTATTTATCTTACTTCCGCACACGTACAAGTAATTCTATTAAGGGGATCACTGGCCTGACGTAGGGGCGAAGTCCAAGCGCTGTTCCCCCAAGGCCGTAGACAGCCAGTTAGCAGAAGGGCCGGTGAAGCCCAAGCCGATAGTGATGATGGCCGTTGGTAGGAGGGTAGGCCAACGCTCCGTTAGCTCGCGGCTCGGCAGCAGTAGCCCTTAGGTAGCAGGTAGATGCTTAGGTAGCAGGTAGATGCTAGGTGGTAGTAGGTCCTGGAATTCCAGACGGAGGCCAGCATTAGGGAACTTCCTATTGCACTATATGCGCCCTAGTCAATTCCAGCACCCCTTGTAGGAAGTTAAAATTCTTAAAGCTAAGCACTAAGCAGCCTCAGCAAAAGAGGTATTAATTAAGCAGAACAGTTACAATGTTTCAATAAATAAGAACTCACCCCAGCGGGATCAACTGCACCTCGAATAATTTAAATTGTAGGTAAGCAGGTTCAAAAGTCGTTAGTAGAAGGGTCACGCGCGTTGCGAACTTGAAGCGGTCTCAGGTAGAAATGCAAGAGGAATGGCCCGAACGGGGACTCGCCGTCGTGTCCGAAACCTACCGAGTCTTTTGTTTTAGAGATCGTTGAGCAAAATGGTTCACGCTGCGCGGATTAAATTAACTAGTCTATGGTTCCGTAGAATAACTATTTTAAATTAACAATATGTAATAATTCGTTACTTTTTATTTTTACATTAGAATATTATATTACTATTATTTATTTAAGATTTAAGATTAATCAATTATAAGTGTAAGGGTGCATTCAGAAGCAACGTTACACGACGTTTCAGGTGCTTTATAGCACCTATGGTTACGGGGGACTGAGGTGACTGCCAACCCAGGCAGTATTAACATGGAGTACCTTAAGTTTTTTATTATTATTTTTATAGTCCAATCTACGCAGATTGAACTTACTCTATCTTTATGTCTTGCAGTGGTATGCTTGGGTTTAGTTTTAATTTTATTAATTATAGTGTCCCAAGCAGGTGGTAGTACCCAACCGCCTTCTCTATTGAAATTAGAGTATTTTTTTAATTTCAATAGCCTCACATATCATCCTTGGTAGGAATTAAGGTTCTTTCGCGAGGATTTCTGGTCTATCAAATCTGATGAATGTCTATCTGGTTGGGGTGACACCCTTGACATAGGGTAGTACAGCAGGCACACGTCAGCTGCGGTCGGCTTCACTCGGTCACTGTGACGTAGACGCGGGACCCGAAGTTTGATTCTGTGCAGAACCTGCTTGACGTGCTGAAGCTCCGCGGCCAGGTGCTTGCTCTCACAGATCCCATATGCTCTCTGTAACAAAGATTTGCTCATGGTAACTAACTGTGAAGGATGATGGTGAGATTTACCGCTTAAATATCAGTTTGTATGGGTTTTTTTCTATACGCAGTGTGACCTATGATATTGTTAGATTTTGGATAACAAAAACATCTAGGAAAGCTAAGAAATTTTTTGCCTCTAATATAATATCGTAATTACTGAATGGAATTAGGCACAGAGAGTGGTAACGATGGATAAAATTCATAGAAACAACATCCTGATTTAATATTTCGCTGGCCATATTCATGAGCCACTCTAATTTGTTTCTTGGCACTTGCAATAATGCCGTATCTCCTGTTCTTACTTTCATCAAATATACAGCAAGTGCAAAACATCCACTATGTTTACTTGACATTTTGGGAACTTCAGACAGAATTTGTTGGTATTGTGCCTTTAATAAGCCTAGATAATAATGTACAGTATGTTCAGGCATACTGTGAATTTTTTCAAAGTCTATATTATGGTATATATTACAATAATGTAGAAAAATCTATAATTTGTGCTACACTAAATGTTTTAATATGGTTATATATTGATTCTAAAAGTAAATACTGTTGCGCGCCTAAGTTGACGTCTGGCACTAGCGCCATCTGTGTCGGGTAACGGAGCGAGGAGAGCTTTCCAGAAAATGACATCACTAATCTTTCAACCGACAGCGCCATCTAGTATCGAAATGAAGAACTAAGCTTTCTAGAGGCCCGACACGCCTGTCGATTGGCGCGCGTATTTACTTGAATATTCTGGATGTTTCGGTGTAATGTGTATTTAAAAGCGCTGCAGTATGCGATCGAGGAAGTATTGAATTTGGCGAGACAAGCGAAGCTTCGGAGCGGAATAAAGTGAATCAGTGTGATTAATTATTAGTGTTTTTAAGTTTTAATTGATGTTCGGTGATTAAAGTGTTAATTTTGGTAATTCAATCGGCAGTTTTTATTGTCATGCACCTCAAGCTCGTAACAATACCAAGAGTTACTATTTAAATGGTAGTTACTGATTCTACATTTTGGAGGTATTCGTTGTATTCGCAAAAAGACATACCCGCAATGTTGATGGAACAGTGAGTTGATTGGATTTGTTACAACTAGGAAAAAATATTTTGTGTGAGTGGCTCTTACAAAATTAGGCAGCAGTATATTGTACGATGTATGATCTATGCATTGCTGTTCTAGGTTCAATACATTACTCACTTTAGATTGCAACGAAGACGGACTAGATGATTCAGATGGTTCCCGTTCTAAAGTTAAACGTGATGCTGCTTTATCAGTCCTTCGCCAGCAATCATGACACTCACGCGATGACGATGGCAACTGAAATAATATTAAATAAAAAAAATAACACAAAGTGAACAAAATAAAATAGATTTGTTTACTTTAAACTCAAATATAGGTAAATGTTACTTAAAACTTAATGCCCTATATTATTAAATAAACAAACAATAGTTTATATAAGCAAACAAAAGTTTATTTTAATTTAATTTCATTTCTTTATAATCGAGTTTTCTGAAGTAAAATTAATTCTATACTTTTGAATACTTATTCTGATCACTTAACGAAAACTATGTGGTTCTAGTTACATATTGAATAGATCTTTTTGTAGAATATGATTTTAGTATGAGTACGACCGTGTCATGGCAGTGTAAAAATGTTCAATACTCCATATCGTACCGTGAGTGTCGTAAGAGGCGACAGTGGGAAACAAACCAGGTGACGGGCATCAGCATCTTTCAAATACCAACTATTATAAATAGAACTGGGTTATGGAACTCAGATTGTCAAGCGTGGCAACCATGGTATATATTCTCATTGTGAGACAATTTATAGCGAGGCCTATGTTCAGCAGCGGACTTTGATAAAATAAATACTTACGGACTACTGGCGGACTTTAATAATAAATAATTTGCATCCACGAGTACAAGATCGTATGGTTTGTCTTTTGATCGTAACCTAATTATATTTGAGTGGATTTATGATGTCTAATGCAAATTGGGGCTGTTGCTTTTCCGAAAATGATAACTGTGACGAATTTATTGTTTGCGTTAAATGTGAAAGAAAATATCATTATGCATGTATGATAATTGATCGTAAAATTATTACCTCTGATTTACTAGCGACATGGGCATGCCCTGAATGTGTCCACCTACAACCAAAAACGGCAAATAAAGATAATACACCTGTGAGAAATGTCAGTACCGTAAGAGGAAACAAAAGAATAGCAATTGGATCGCCACAGTCTGATCCCGAAAAAGTGAACATTTCTATGGAAGACATCCGTCAAGTGGTAGAAGGTGTGATGGATGATAAAATGAACGATCTATTTAAAAGATTCAATGAAAACTTGGTTGGATTCTTCGCGAAGGAAATTAAATCAATGAGAGATGAATTGTCGAGTATTAAGGAATCTTAACATTCATTAATGATCAGTATGAAGGCATAAAGAAAGAAAATGAAGCCTCTAAACTAAAAGTAACAGCTTTGGAGAAAGAGAATACAGAACTGAAAGGAACTGTACATGCATTAGCTCAGAGAGTAAATCAAATAGAACAACACTCCCGTCAATGTAATTTAGAACTCTCGAACGATCCTGAGTCAAGAAATTAAAATCTTACAACAATGATAACAAAGTTGAGTGAAGTCATTGGTAGCTCTCTGCATGAAAATGACATTCTACATTGTACACGTACTGCCAAATCGCGAATCCAAGCATCCAAGATCTATAATAGTGCATCTAGCTTCGCCTAGGATTCGTGATAAAATATTGGCGATGGCCTCAAAATACAACAAGGTGAATTCACAAAACAGACTTAATGCTACACATCTTGGATTAATAGGTCACACCACTCCTGTTTTTGTAACTGAACATCTATCCCCAGTGAATAAGGCTATTCATGCAGCGGCTAGACTCAAAGCAAGGGAGAGCGGATATAAATATGTGTGGGTGCGTAATGGCAGAATATTTATGAGGAAGACCGATGAGAGTGACTATATTCTGGTAAAAAGTTTAGAAACTCTAAAAAAACTTATTTAAGTAATTCTTTTTGTTCCTTTCTTTCTTATTGTCTGTTATATGGTAAGGTTTTTAATAAAATACGATACGCTAAAATTGTACTATCAAAATTGTAGTGGTCTTAAGACCAAAACACATGGTTTCTATAATCAAATACTATGTAACAACTATGAAATAATAATACTCACTGAGACATGGCTAAATGATTCTGTTTCGAGTAGTAAACTTTTTGACCCTAGATATGTAGTATATAGAAGAGATAGATCTTCTGCCAGTATTACTAAGAAAGAGGGAGGGGGGTTTTAATAGCAGTATCTAGTAAATTAAAATCAAAGCGTTTAAAAGCTTGGGAGTCGGATCTGGAGGATTTATGGGTTTTAGTCGAAGCGCCAGTTTCACACTCAATTTATCAAATTGCTTTCTGTGCCATTTATTTACCATCTCCTGTAAAAAATGTAACTTATGTAAATTTTATGACACATATACTAGCGTCCTGGAAGAGAAGTGTCTACATTGTATAGTGGGTGATTTTAATCTATTTTCCATAAATTGGAGCTTGTTAGATGAGGATCCTGCGAAATGCGAGCTTTCCACTGTTAGTCAGTCATTTATTGATTTTTTAAACGTCAATGATTTGAAGCAGTACAGTCGTATAAAGAATCAGAGTTTAAATAGAACACTTGATTTGGTTATTGCAAATTTACCAAACTGCACAGTAGAACAGGCACTTTGCCCCCTCACTAAAGTTGACAGGCACCATCCTCCTCTTGACATAAGTATTAAGCTATTAAATGAAATAAGATTACCTTATAACACTGAAAACGTACAATAAAATTTTTATAGAGCTGACTATGATAGTATTTGTAAAGATAATTCTTTACAAATACTATGCGAGTTGTGATTGGGTCAAGCTACTTGATGGGTTGACAAATGTAAATAATATGCTACAAATTTTCTACCAGAAAATACGGGATATTATCAAAAAATTTGTCCCCAACAAATCGTCGAAGAACAACAACTATCTACCTTGGTTTGATCGGAATCTAATTAGAACTCTAAAAGAAAGGTATAAAGTTAGGTGTCGTCACAAGAAATATAAAAATCCTAGAGATGAGCTTGAACTGCAATTGCTAAGTAAAAAATGTACGCAAATGGCCACAAATTGCTACAACAAATATATAAAACTAATAGAGTGTGACATAGCAAAAAACCCAAAACTGTTTTGGTCCTTTGTCAAGGCGAAACGTGGTGGTTCAGGCGCCTATCCCCTATCAATGACTGACGGTACGACGGTAACTTCTGACGGAGTGGAAACTTGCAAACTTTTTTCTTCACACTTTTCATCCGTGTACTCTGAAAATACTAAATGTACAGAGCAGGATAATGTTTATGACCATTCAGAGTCCTTGAAATTAATTGAAATTTACATAGCCTTCACCTAGCACAGCTGAAAATTGATCATGATACCCTATTAAATAAATTAAAAAGCATTAAATGTAATAAAGGAGCAGGTCCTGATGGAATCCCTCCAGTGTTTGTAGTCAGATGTGTTGATCACCTTGTTAATCCACTATTAATAATATTCAATTTTTCTCTTTGCACTGGGCAAATTCCTACTCTATGGAAAATAGCTAAAATCGTTCCGATTCATAAAACGGGCAGTGAGGATTATGTAAGAAATTACAGGCCGATCGCTATATTATCAGTCTTTGCTAAATTATTAGAGTCAATTATTTGTTCTTATATTCAGAGACATATCAATCTTTACTTAACCACTAGCCAACATGGGTTTATTATATCTAGGTCTACGAGCACTAATTTGGTACATATTACGGAAATACTAATTGAAGCACTTGATGCGGGGAAACAAGTCGACGTAATATATACTGATCTTAGCAAAGTATTTGATCGGGTCCCACATGACATATTGGTTCGTAAGTTAGCTGCCTATGGCATTACTCGTAGTATGTTAAAATGGCTAAAATCGTATTTAAAGGACCGAGCGTTTTTTGTGGTGGTGAATGGATATCAGTCAGGCTTAAAAAATATCAATTCCGGTGTGCCCCAAGGGTCTCACCTTGGACCGATTCTGTTTGGGGTGTTCGTAAATGAAATTCCAGAGTTGATGAAATGGTCTCGTGTGTACTTGTATGCAGATGACTTAAAAATTTGCAAGACGATTGTGGAAGAGAACGATTCAATAAAGCTACAGAACGATTTTGATCAACTGATTAAATGGTGCAAAGTAAATCGTATGGAATTAAACATTAGTAAATGTTTCTATGTGCAATATGCGAGAAAACGTAACACTATCGACCATAGCTATCACATTGGATGTAATAAAATACAGCAGTTAGACGAAATTAGGGACCTCGGGGTCATATTTGATAAAAAATTAACTTTCGTACCGCACATTGAAAACATTACTAAACGTGCATCTAGAATGTTGGGTTTTGTCATAAGATATATCAAAGTCTTTCGAAATGCTAAAATTAAAATTCTTTTATTTAACAGTTTGGTAAGAAGTATATTAGAGTACAGTGCTGTAGTCTGGAGACCTCATTACGCTACACATTCACTGAGAATCGAGGGGATCCAAAAAAAGATTTATAAGACATTTGTCATACGCAAGCGGATTTAGAAGTAATAAGAAGCGTGTATCATATGAAAATAATTTGATCAATTTCAAAATGATTTCTATTGAAAACCGCAGGGATATTATTGATTTGATTTTTGCTTCTAAAATTATTAGTGGTGTTATTGACTGTCCTGAAATTTTAAGTAAATTTAATATATGCGTTCCCTTTCGTTACCCGCCTTACGCTCGTAAGATTACACCATTGACTAGACCATATAGAAGAACAGTGTTTGGTTCCAATTCCCCAATTGCTAGATTAAGTAAACTTGTTAACAAATTTAGAGATAAAGTTGATATATTTTTCGACCCACCTCACAAGCTCCGTCGCACCTTAAGAGTCCATCTTTTGTAACATTCTATAAAATATGTTATTTCCTTTTCGCTTCTATATATTTTTATTTGTATTTACTTATAATTTCTTTTAATTTTTAATTCTTTCTTTATCCTAGTAATAGAGATACACAGTGCTGAGAAAGTTATTTGCATGTTGTATCCGCCTGTAATTATTTGTACATTTTAGTTCTTATCGCTTCATTATATTTAAATAGCATGTAAGGAATGATACAAATGTTGGTGGATCAATAAAAAAAATGTAAAAATTAAAATGTACGAAAAGTAGAGAATATTATAGTTAAAACGTAGTAGACCACGCTGCAGCTATATTATCGTTGTAGCAAAGGGTCGGCTCGAACGGGGAAGGATCATGCTCTCACAGAATACCAGCGTATAACAGTAGCATTATTGCTGCTTTGTTTCGTACGGTGAGTGTAGAGAACCGGAGAAGCGTTTTACTGGAATCGAGGCATTCCATCTTGGTCCTCAGGGGTGACAACACATCTGCATTTTTATTCTTATTCGAGGTTAGAGGTAGTTGTCTATGGACCACAGCATACACTTACTTGAATTACAACGTATTCTATATAAAAAAAAGGCTCCATCCTAGAAGTGTTTCGTTGTCTTGTCACTAAAATATGAATCACATGAATTTGGAATCGTAATTGTTGTTCATATTTATTTATATATTTAATTTTTCTTAAAACTTATAGAATTTTAAACTCAATATGTTTATATAAATAAATAATTTTAAGTTTAATTTACCACTAGTTTGAAAATCACTTTTTTGTCCTAAGAAAAACAGCAAGAAACCTCGCGGGACCTTAAAAAAATACGACTGAATTGTAAAAATAATGCACGCAATTGTGGGAGCAATGGTGCTCTTTATCAAGTTTATTGTAAACACGAATCGTAGATAGTTAATTTCGAAACTTTAACGTTATAATTTCATTCTGAGACATTGTATCCACAGCCAGAAAAACGATCTGAACATGACATTTAATTTGGTAGACAAATGGGCGCTCTTTCGGCCAGTGTGACAGACTCAAGTGGCACTCCAACGTGAACGGATCGCTTTGAGAAGCGATAGGTCTTTCTTTGAAAATGAATGTTGCCTCTTTCGCTTGAAATACAAACAAATCGGTTACAAAGGATACCAATTTAAAAAAAAGAACAACGCCCAACCGATCCTGACAAGCAAATATATATAAGGAACTATCCATGATCATCATTATTATAGCTCTAAACTTTTTACAATTATCTTACATTTTATTGAGTTATATATTACTCATCATTATCCATTTTTGTCCAATACCTTTTGCCATCTATCTGGCAGTAGCATGATTCCGTGCTCATAATTTTTTTGTTAATTGCTGGCATAAAACTGATCCAGGTTATTTTTGACTTTCTCATTTGAAGTAAACGCTTTAGCGTCTAAAAAATTTTGCAGAGACTAGACCAAATATTAATCAGAAGGTGTCAGATCTGGAGAATACGTTGGGTAAGGCAGTATATCCCATACATGCTGTAAAAGCTTTTGGCGAGTTAGCAAACTTCTAAGAGCTCTTGGATTATTTTGGTGGAACACCTTTTCTATTAATCAATTCTGGATTTTTTAATCCTGTTCAAGTGAGTAATTCAATTTGTCCAGTTGATGACAGTACACTTACGAATTGATCGTTATGTTGTCAGGTAGAAGCTCAAAAGAAACTTTTCCTATTAAATCCCATCAAACAAATAAACATCACCTTTTTAATGAATATCGGCTTTTGAAGTATTTTCAGTCAGCTTATCTTTTTACTTAGTGATCTTTTGAGTTTAACATTCTTTAACATCCCAAGTTAATTATATCGTGGTAGAGCCATGCCACAGCTATGTTATGGTTGAGTACGAATGAGTCAGCTCGACAGGGGAGGAACCAGGCTCTCATAAAATACCAGCGCAAAATAAGAGGTCAATTCTGCTGTGTTTCGTGTGGTGAGTGTAGAGAATCGGAGACCCTTTTTACTGGAAACGAGGCATTCCATTTTAGTCCTCAGGTATGCCAACGCATCTGCAATTTGATTCTTAATCGAGGATGGATGTAGATTTCTAAGAGTCACAGCATCCGCTTATCATCATATGTGTGCTCGTTTGTCATCCTTATTCAAAAAAATTAACGCCACAAATTTCTTTCCGTAAGAACACGAGGAATCCATCTGTCGAGCTTTAAGATTAAATCTAGTCGTTTTAAATGATAAAAGTAAAAAGTAAAGTTACAGCCTATATACGTCCCACTGCTGGGCACAGGCCTCCTCTCATTTCTGAGAGGGTTTTAGGGCAAGGAATAGTCCGCCACGCTGCCCCAATGCGTGTTGGCGAACTTCACATGTCTTCGAAATATTTTTTTTCTTATTTCTCAGACATGCAGGTTTTCTCACGGTGTTTTCCTTCACCGCCGAGCACGTGGTAAATCAGCACTTAAAATTGCAATTAACAATTTCGTTGGTGCCGGCGGGGATCGAACCCGGTTTGCTCGCGTATTGTGAAATTTACAGCGAGCGCTAACCATCTGAGCTACCACGGCTCTTTTTAATTTAAATGATAATGAACGGTTAAATTCGATGAATTTAATCTCTCAGCGATCTCATAAGCATGAGATGCAGATTGTTCAGGAACGTGCTTTGTGGCATTCCTTGGAGGAGGCCTATGTTCAGCAGTGGACTTGTAAAGGGCTGATGATGATGAACGATCCGTTTTATTACAAACGAGGTACATATAAAAAAGTCTACAGTACTACTATACTACTATAATCTGTCAAAACAAACACTGTATGATGCAACATTTAGGGCAAAGGCCTCAACAAGGCAACAACTTTGCGGTAACACCACCCAGATTACCGTACGAAGAAATTATCTGTAGTGTCGAGGACTGTTTATTTAAAAACAATATGCGGAAAGAAGATTTGGAGGCGATACGTCAAGGACATTACGTCTATGTTACGTCGATGTTAAGTGCCTAAACCGAATCTTCCCAAAGACGAATTTATAGCGTAAAAGAACCTACGCAATAAACCAGAACTCACGATTCTCCGCGCACATAAGGGGAACGCTACGGTAGTCATGGATACGTCACATTATAATTCTTAAATATAAGAACTTTTGTCGGATGTAAGCACTTATAAAAGGTTAAAAACGACCCAACAAATAGCACACTAAAAACAACTAGTGACATCATAAAGAAACACTCCAAAAAATTAAATCTGGACGTAAAATGGATAATACATATGTGTGCTAAATCACCAAAGTTGTATGGGTAAGAATGAATAGTTACAAACTATTCATTCAGTAAATTTGGATGACTTAAAATGAAAAAAAAAGTATATTTAAACCACTCATTATAGTTGAACTGGTATTGTGTATTACAAAAGTCGTTTTCATGTTTACTTCATTAATTCCAAAAAGGTTCTAAAAGCAAACGGAGCGTTTTTAATGTAGAAAAACCCTTCATAAAACAGTGCACGAGATATTGAAGTACCAGGAATTCATACTCGTACGTATATATGGTAGTATAGCTGTGTCCAATCTCCGATGTAATATTGAGGTAAGTATCTCTTCGTCGAGAATCCTTTAAGATAATGCGAAGTATATCTTCAATTTTTCTTTTGATTTTTCAATCTTACTACATTGGAAAATAAATGCTTTCTAACCCAAGAATAAGGCTGTAATGATGATGAATAATGTTCACCACATTACAGCCCATCAAAAGATTATTGAACATATCAGAATAGAATAAAATGATTTTTGGTTTCTTAAATTTACGCGAACACTACATAATGAAACATTTTAAACTATTTGTACGGATTTTATCGCGTTTAATTAAATTATTTTTAATTCCCGAAGTTTCGGGTTCAGTTTTAGAATACTAATTTTTGGTTCAATCTACGCAGAACGAGCTTACTTTTAGATTTAATTTTGTTAATTATTTATTTATTAATAAGATCCCAAGCGGATGGCAGCACCCATCCATCTTCTCTATTGAAATTTTATTCAATATAGGTTATTATATAATACTTACTGAAAGTTTTTAATTTACCACTGGCTCGGAAAATAACTCTGTCCTCTGAAAAACCAGCAAGAAACCCAGCGGGATTTATTTTTTTAAACATGTTTCACTTTACAATAATTTGATTAAGGTGAAACTTCGTCAGGTCTTATTTATAACCCTATAAATATTGTTAATTGAAATTTTAAGTGCTGATTTACCACGTGCTCGGCTGCGAGGGAAAACATCGTAAAAAAACCGGCATGTCTGAGATATAAAAAAAAGATTTCGTAGACATTTGAAGTTCGCCAACACGCATTGGGGCAGTGCGGTAGACACTTCCTTGCCCTAAAACCGTCTCAGAAATGGGAGGAGGTATGTGCCCAGCAGTGGGACGTATATAGGCTGTAACTTTAACATGGGCGTATATGAGCAATAAAAATAGCTTTTTTTACAAAACTGTTACAAAAAATTGAGCAGTAGGATAATACGGTTTAAGTTGTTACTTTATCTCTTTGAGGCTAAGGTTTTTGTTGAATTCTGTTAACCACGTGATGTACACGTACGAGTGTAGAGTACGAGTACGAGTACGAGTATTTCGTCTATTTCGTCAAGACACGGTAACCGTCACTACGCGATAGTAATGGCTAAGTCAACATTCGCTATTTGCTTTATCGTTCAAGTTAATAGCTGGGTGTGCGGATATCCCCTTCGAGTCGAGTGCTACCGGACTTATCTAGAAGCCATTCGGAGTGTTCTTAAGACGTTTTTATCTCAATATGTATTCAGTTTATGGGTGCTATGTTGGTAGAGAAAATGTTTGAAATGAACTTAGAATTCATCTTTCCCTCCATTATAATATTGGTGTTTTTAGGGCAAGAGTGAATAGGTTTTTGTTAAGCAATCAGTGCGCTTAACTATCTTCGGTTGTATCACTACGTCAGGTTGATTAGACAAGTTTTGGCTTAAAATGGAAAAAAAATAATTTAAGGGCGGGTATCCTAATTCTTTTTTACCGACTTTGAAAAGGGGAAGGTATTAAATTGGATTGTATGTTCTTTTCTAATGTATGTTATCTCGTAATCTATCTCTGGGTGAACCGATTTTGATGATTTTTTTAATCTGAAAGCTGTTGCTTCTCTTGTGGTCCCATAGAAATTTAATCAAGATCTAACTATTCATTCGGTCGTATTGAAGTCTGTTTTATAAAATGTTTAATTTTACCACTAGTTCTAAAATAAAAGTAGCCTCAGTTACTCCTTATAACGGTATCAATCGGTAACCAGTGAAAGTCCCATCAAAACTTACTATCATATGCATTTAATAAGAAGCTGTTGCTAAACCATGCATTTTTTTATAAATATATACAGCATTAAATATGGTTATACAAGATATTCTACATATTATGCCATTTATATTAAGGCCAATTAAAAGTTTCCATTTTTAAATACATGTACAACAACTGTACCGAGATGGTGTTTTAATGCACTCGTACGGCGCTTCTTGCTTATCAGGCGTTATTTATCATTGTAATAATTGACAATAAAAATTAAAGAAAAATAATAATATAATTTTTCATCACACGTCAGAAATTGTATTGCTTTAATGAGCTTCCGATTTTTATCCGATTTTTACCTTTCTTAAAGAGTAAGGTGACAAAGGAGCACATAGTCCACCTGATTATAAGCGGATGCTGTGGATAGACATCTTCATGGTGTAGCACGAATTGGTCAGCTCGACCGGGGTAGGACGCTCTCACAGAATACCAGCGTAAAATAGAAGTTTAATTCTGCTGTGTTTCGTATGGTGAGCGTAGAGAACCGGAGAAACTTTTTACTGGAAACGAGGAATTCCAACCATCTTAGTTCTCAGGGGCGACAACGCATCTGAATTTTGATTCTTAGTTGAGGATAAATGCAGATGTCTATGGGCCATAGAATCCATTTACCTCCAGGTAGATTGTGTACTCGATTGTCACCCTTATTCTATATAAAAAATATTCAATTAAGAATCAAAATACAGATGTGTTATCTCTACTGGGGACTAAGATGGAATGTCTCGTTTCCCGACCTTAAGAAAGCTGCAGCATGGTTTTGCCACATATTATGTATAGAAAAATGTGGACTTGGCAAGAATAAATCTAATTGAATTATTTTACATGAAATTCGTCTATTCTCATTATCGTCATTATAAATAATAATTACTTTTTAGTAATGCTTTTAAGAAATAGGTAAAATTTAAGCTCAGTAAGCTTCTTCAAATATTGCTTTCAGCCCATATTGACCGAACCGTATAGACCCTACTTCGGATTTGCGGAATATTTCCTATTCAAATCAGAGTAAATATTAGTTCTACTTCCCCAGTTATGCTCAGTATGTAATCAAATTAGGAACGTTACTTTTATTTACTTGAAAAACTCTGGTAGTTTTATTGGTTTAGAAGTATCTTTTTTTTTTGATAAACACAACTGAAAAGACAAACGTGACCTTACAGTTCACACCGGATGGTGTGTGGTTACTGCAGTCTATGGAAACTTAGCCAACTTCACCAAAGAAGGCTATAGACACATGAGTAAAGAAATCTTTACTCTGTGCTACAGATGCGTTGTCTATTCTGAGGATGTCTATATCCAGATGGGATGGAATACACTTAGGCAGGAAATGAGTAATACCATCTAAGTAGTAGTTTTAGCGTAGATTGTAATTTATTTTTATTTTCTTTCTTTTACACGAATATCAATTCATCGTATCATATCGGAGATCGTAATTTATTCTTATTTTCTTTCATTTACACGAATATCAATAAAATTAATTTTACTTTTCTTTGACTTATTTTTACTAATTTTAAGCTAATGAAGACACAATAGATGCATAAATAATACAAACCGACGAACACAACAACTCATGAGATCGCTAATAGATTAGAATATATTAACAGTTAATTATCATTTGAAACGCCTAAATTTAATCTCAAAGCTCGACATATGGATTCCTTATGTTCTCGTGGAAAGAAATGTGTTCTGTCAAATTGACTTCTGTGATTTGCAAAGAATGTGTTTATCAAAGAAAATTCTTAACTGAGAAAATGATCCATTTTTCTAGCACAATAATTTTTTATAGAATAAGGGTTACAAACGAGCACACATTCCACCTGATGGTAAGTAGATGCTGTGGCCCATAGACACCTACATTTATCATCGATTAAGAATCAAAACGCAGACGCGTTGTCACCCCTGAGAACTAAGATGGAATGCCTCGTTTCCAGTAAAAAAGTGTCTCCGGATCTCTACATTCACCATACGAAACTGCAGTATTAAGCTGCTATTTCACGCTGGTATTCTGTGAAATCGTATTCCCCGGAGATTTCTCGACGTTTCTGGTACTTTACGGCATCCATAGTCACACTAAGGAGTTTGATGTTCTGATATCATAATTAACCCGAGTTACCTTTAGCTTTTGAATGTTATTTTTTGGTACACGCGACTGCTGATCTTAAGGTCCTGGGTTCAAATCTCGTGATGGGCCAATAATAAGGTATGTGCCCGACCCGCGATTCGTTCTGAGTCATCCACCATCCTACAAAATGGAAAAATATCTATATAAATAAAAACATAAATGTTTCTTTGTTCAATATCTTAAATGACAATGAATTCTCTATCATGTAAATATTGTTCAGGAGATAAGCCAATGTGTCGAATTTCACTCAGGCTTTTAAAATTCACAGTAATACGTGGTTGTCTTGTGCTTTTATTATTTATCATCAAACAATACGGGTGGCAATAGGGTCTAATAATATTTTAAGAAGAAAAAGCCTTAAAAATCATTCAAAGGTATCTCTGCCTTTTTTAAAGTTATATTTGTTTTCTAACAAAAATTACATATTTTCTAACTTTAAAATATTTTCCTCTAAAATATTAAAACCGCTGAGATACAAATGTCAATTCAATGGATCTCAACTCGTCCTTACTAATACTCAGTTGTTTACAGTAAAAAGTTTCCGCTGAGCTTTAATTAAAGCTTCATAACATTAATAAGGGTTGATAATAAAGAAAGTTTAATTAGGACATTTTCTTGACAAGTGACTGTAATCACGTGTAATACAAGATTGTAATCTATATATTAATACGTGAAGAGTAAACTACTCATATGAACCCCTTTTTAAGCACATTGCGCTCATGGAGGAGTGTGAGATTAGGCGTAGTTAAAGTTTATATAGAGAAGAAGGGCAAAATGCTAAAATGTATATATTACAAGCGATTTGCACCGGCTTCGCGCGGAGGATATATCACTTCTAAAACAGCGCCACCTACTAGGTTCAACTATGCCTATAACTTTCGCCGAAGTGCAAGCAATACGTTGACAAAGTTTTAACGCAATCTGATAAACGGTATGGCAGCGCATAAAGTACTAACAAACATATATAAATTTTCATACATTATATAATATGAGTTACAATTAATAAACTACAACATACAATGTTTATGATCTTTGCTTTGTCCATGTTTATCTTAAGACCTATACATTGGGAGACACTTTTGAGGTTTTGTTTTAGAGGATACGGTGACAAATGAGTACACAGTCCACCTGATAGTAAGTGGTTGCTGTGGCCAATAGACATCTACTTCTATCCTCGATTACGAATCAAAATGCAAATGCGTTGTCACCCGTAAGGACTGAGATGGAATGCCTCGTTTCGAGTACAAAGGTCTCCGGTTCTCTACACTCACCATACGAAACACAGGAACATTAAGTTACTGGTTTACGCTGGTATTCTGTGAGAGCGTGGTCCTTCCCCAGTCGCACCAACCCATTCGTGCTACAACTATACTACTAATATAACTGCAGCATGGCTCTACCACGTATAAAAATTCAGGCCATTGAGCATAGTACTTAGGTCCTCCACCAATTCTGCCATAAGGACTATATTGTCGGCAAATCGAAGGTGAGTGCTGTACTCGCCATTGATGTTAATACCGTATCCTTTCCAGTCCAGTAGCTTGAAAACTTCTTCAAATGCAGCGGTGAAGAGTTTTGGGGATAAAACGTCACCCTGTCTTACACCTCCTTGCAGCTGCATAGGTTTCGTACTCTGGTTCTGTACTCGGATAGCCATCGTAGTCGTACTGTATAATACTTCAGCTCTTTGATATACAGACAGTCCACTTGGTACCGCTGAAGGGACTGTATCACCGCCCCAATTTCGAGGCAATCAAAGGCTTTCTCAGTTCCAGTCAGGTTTACCTCAAAACCTGAAAACCAGATTGTACAATCAGTGTGTGTTGCCAGTGATGACTTACGTATCTAAGACGTGATCCAGAACTGTTGGCCGTATGAGGACGCTAAAGGTCGCTCGGCGAGCTATGGAGAGGGCTATGCTCGCGGTTTCTCTGCGTAATAAACTCAGAAATGAGGATATCTGCAGTAGAATCAGAGTGACCGACATAGCCCAACAGATTAGTAAGCTGAAGTTGCATTGGGCCTGCCATGTAACTCTAAGAACCGACAACCGATTGGTAAAAAAGGTTCTCGGGTTGCAGTCTTTTACCGGTATGCGTAGTGTAGGGCTACCCCTAACTAGATGGAGTGACGACCTGGTGAGACATGCAGGAAGTCGATGGATGCAGGTGGCTCACGACCGTGCTTGCCGTGGCATTTCTTGCCGTGGCATTTCTTGGGGGAGGCCTATTTTCAGCAGTGGATTTGTGAAGGACTGCAATGATGATGTTGATGAATGTTTATGTTCATACTGCCAACATCAGACACACAATTGGCACTTGGACATATCAAAGAATATATAATTACCGCGATTAATGTGCGGTTGAAAGTGAAATACTTGATTAAGATTTAATTAAATACGGTCGTATTTCGAACATTAGGCGACCACTAGTATATTGTTACGAGATTAGGGTTCTTGACAGTAAAAACTGCTGATTGAATTACCAAAATTGACACTTTAATTACCGAACACCAATTAAAACTTAAAACACACTAATAATTAATCCCACTTAACGCTTTAGTTCACTTGTTTTCACTCCGAGGTCTTCGCTTGTATTGTCAATTCAATACTGAATCGGGTCGCGGTCAATAACAGTCTTATATAGGACCCTTTTCTACTGAAAACATCTAGAATGTTCGAGTAGAAAGTCGAAAGTTCTAGCAAGGAATTTTCTAGAAAGCTCTCCTAGTTCTGCTACTCCATATTAGATGGCGCTACTGAATTTTCAAGAAAAATCTAGACGCTCTTATTTCTGCTATTTGATACTAGATGGCGCTCGATCACCCGCCATATACCAGACATTAATTATGGCGCGCAACGATATAATATAAACTATTCACGTATGACACGGCATTCCTTTAACATTATTTTTGCCGCTAAGCAGCAATCGGTGCACTGGTATGTTCCGATCTGAAAGGTATAGAGGCAGTTATTAGAGGCTTTGCACAGAGGTGTCAGAACACTTTCAACCTTCTTTTTTAATTGGTTGCGGAGTCCATGAGCTGCAGTACCCACTTACAGTGGAGTGCAAGTTCGATTGTCGCATCAGACTATTTAAAAAAACGGTTGGGCACAGAATTATTCAAAGTTCTTAAAAATAAGTATAAAGTGCGTAATGTACTATATGGTTGCGGGGCGAAATAAAAAATCTCAACGTAGAAAAAGCACAATATTAACGATTTGCCCATTTAATTTATATTCATATGTAGCTGTTCCCCGCGACTTCGTCCACGTGGATTTTATTACAATTGGATTTCCTGATTGAGATTGTAGACTTGGATTTTTATTACGGAGATTAGCCGGAACAAACAGACAGAAAGGCAGACAGCAGACAACAATTTAAAAATGTTTTATTTTTCAAGTAGATTTTGACATCACAAAGAGACACTTAATTTTCTATATTTGTATAGATTATTATTTCAAGGATTTTCGATGGAGATTGAATTAACTTGAGGTTTAGGGTTTGAGATTACTTAACTTAATATTACATCATATTAAGTTGGTCTAGTGGTCGTAAAGAAGACTTTAAGGTCATATGTCACTTCACTTTCAATTTAAAAAAATATAAATCGTCTGTACGTAAATGAGTACGGCCTAAAAAGCCCTGCTTATAATTATGTCGATAAACGTTATTGCCTTTAATAATTCCAATGTCGCAAAATACTCATTTTGTGCCGGCTACCAGCGACTACGTTTTGTGACCGAGTTTGAGAGGGCTTTGATACTAGTGGTTGAAGAGCGCTTCGATGTGCTCCGTTTGATATTGAATTGTTTTTTCGTTTAGATTGTAAATAATGTGACTATTATTTTTATTTTTCAGCTTTTATATGTGTTTGTATTGACTGAGGAACCACTTAACACAACACCTTTATTTAATAACGAATTAATCTATTTTGTAGACTCAATCGTCGTTTATTAAATATCTAATGAATTTTTATGAAAAAAACGCGCCGTTTGTATAAATATATATATATATATATATATATATATATATATATATATATATATATATATATATATACGTTATATACACGAGAGTCACAATTAAAATGTCAAAGTACGAAAACCAATTTTACTGTACAGATTATACATAAACACTTCTAAATTATACTTAATTTTCAAATATACTCGGAGTGAAAGACGCTGACGGCTGTATATCACCGTTTATATTAGTATGGCCATTAACGCTAACTACTTTGAAATGTAATTTTGTAACAAAGTCAAGTCAATAAAATTATTATTATTATATCTGTTGACATTTCTCTAGTTCTAAGGTTACACAAGGTCCTGTAATTTTTGGCGGCTTTATAACTACAAATTTCATGATTTTGTCTATAAAATCGGTTTGTTTGAGCAAAAAGCAAAGCATTGATTACGAAATCGTCTCTATACCACTTTCTTAACTATTTCTTCCACTAAATGGCAGTACAGACACTGCTTTGTTCCAGTCTGAAGGGTGTAGAGAGCTTGGACAGTTACAGACGTTTACAGTCGGCGTTAAAACAGTTTAGCAAAGAATTAAAGCCTTTTATACGTGGTATATTATAGTGCAGGACGAATGGGTCAGCTCGAGCGGGAAAGGACCATGCTCTCATAGAATATCAGCTTAAAATAGCAGCTAAAAACTGCTGTGTTTCGTATAGTGAGTGTGGAGATCAGGAGACCCTTTTTTACTGGAAACGAGGTATTGCATCTTAGTCCTCAGGGGTGACAACACATCTAGGTTTTGATTCTTAATCGTGGATAAATGTAAATGTCTATGGGCCACAGCATCCACTTACCATCAGGTGGACTGTGTACTCGTTTGTCACCCTTATTCTATAAAATAAAAAAAATATTCTACTCTTTTCAGTCAACTAAGAAATATAATAACTAGAATGTTTTTTTAACCCCGACGCAAAAAGAGGGCTGTTAGAAGTTCGACAGCTATATATGTGTCTGTGTGCGTGTCTGAGGCACCGTAGCTCTTAAACGGGTAAACCGATGGTTGCGTGTGTGTGTGGTTGCGGTTATTTTTATTTAAAAGCAGAATTTCTAGCTGTGGTTTTTAGATATAATTTATCAAAATAGGTTCAGCTGTTTGTAGATCATCAGCTCTTTTTTTTTCGAGGTTTTTTAAAACGTTAAATTTAAGTTCATCTTAAATGAAATAAGGATGAAAAGCAGTACACAGCCCACCTGATGGTAAACGGATGCTGTGACCCATAGTACCGACATCTATCTTCAAATAAGAATCGAAATGCAGATGCGTTTTCTCACCTTGAGGACTAGATAAAATTCCTCATTTCCCGTAATAAGGGTACTAGTTCTCTAAACTCACCATACAAAAGATAGCAGCATTAAGCAGTTGTTTAACGCTGATATTTTAAGATAATGTGGTCCTTCCTCGGTTGAGTCGACCCGTTCCTGCTACAGCCATCGTAGCTGTGTTGCTCTACCACATATAAATGTCTGCCGTCTTAAACGTTATATTAAAAACTTTATCACTTATAATTCTACCATTCGGAGTGAAATTTTTCTTAAAGTCTGTTAGACTACGAACACGATAATATTTAACAAAAAAAGATCATTAAAATTGTTGGAGCCTTCTTGTTTTTGAAATTCAGTTCAAAATTGAACTCTTTCGCTGTCGTAATTTTTAAAAACACAAATATTCTCGAGTTGAAATGAAATGAAATGAAATTTATTAACATACATTACATTATTGTTACAATTATTTTTGAGCTCTGAAGCCTGTGTTAGTAAAAACTGTGCTACAGGCCTCAGACTTCCCCATCTATTGTCTTAGTATTATAATGTAAGTATATTACTATTATAAAGAAATTTGTTAGTAAAAAATAAAATGAAATTAAAAAGTGATAATACGGTACTAATTCTAATGTAAGGCCAAATTGCGGTCGTGTGTGTGTGTGTGTGTGTGTGTGTGTGTGTGTGTGTGTGTGTGTGTTCACACACGAGCGATTAAGTGATCTTTACGAACAATTCCTCAATTTCATTATAATTCAAGTCGTTAAGAGTTTGTTTTAATATTTTCTTGAATTCATGATTAATTAAGGTTAATAATAGTTTTAACATTTCTGTTATTGACTGTTTTAACTTTGTTGAATAATTTATTATAAAGCATTGGTGCACAAAAATTGTAGCTTCTTCTAGCAAACACGGTCTGGGCTCTAGGTACAGGTAATCTTGTTACTCGTTTATTACTTATAGGAGGAACAAGGCACAGAATGGCGGTGATATCTACGAAGACACTGGTATACAAATAATTTGCGTACTGATAACATATCGCACTGCTTGTACAGGTCATGTGTGGGGTATTTAAAAGGCAACCGCATCATAACTTTTAGGACGGCGCGTTGCGCACGCTCTAGTAGTATGAGGTGTGTCTTTGCTGCGCACCCCCAGACGCAAATACAATATGAAATAATGCTCTCACACAGGGACCTGTATGTTAACAAAAGAACCAACTAGCCACATCACGCAAATTTTTAAATATATAAATTAGCCTCCTTGTTTTACTCGCTAGAGCAGTTACTTGTGGGACCCAGCCCATCATCAAGAATAACTCCCAAATACTTTATGCTTGTCACACGTGACAAATATTCACAATTACACGTGGCAGGTACACGCAGTAGCCGGTTACATGGGTGAGTATGGATTTGAATTTGGAAATTACTGCCTGGTCGAGAACGGGTTAATATACCAAAACAAACATACTTTGTTTTTGCAGTATTCAAAGTGAGGAGGCTGTCTTCTAGCCAAGACGTTACAGTTTTTATGCCTTTTTCAGCGAGACTCCTAACATTACTCCACGATGTGCCGTGAAACAAAAGTACTGTGTCATCTGCAAACATCACGATGTCAACGTCCTTTGACTGCAACTTGCATAGATCATTTATATAAGCGAGAAAAAGAGTCGGGCCTAGCGTACTGCCTTGAGGCACACCGAAATGGCAAACAGCGCTGTTGCTTAAATGTTCCTTGATCCTGACTATCTGTGTCCTGTTACTTAAGTAGGATCTGAACCATTGCAGTGGCACACCTCTAATACCCAGGTTTTCTAGCCTTGTCAATAGTATAGGAATCGACACCGTATCGAATGCCTTTTGAAGATCTAAAAAGACACCGAGACACCGTTCATTTTTGTTTAAGTAAGAATTCGCTAAAGACGTGAAATGGAGGACAGCATCCTCAGTAGATTTGTGCTTTCTGAATCCATATTGGTTAGGGCTTAACAGGTGAAATCTATCGAGGTAGCTAATCAATCTACTGTTTACAATTTTTTCTAGGACTTTAGAGAGGGTTGGCAACAATGAAATTGGTCTGTAATTCGACGGTAGATTTTTTTGACCATCTTTATAGATAGGTGTAACTCCTTTTTGAAGATATCTGGAAAGATACTGGTTTTTAAGCTAAGGTTTATTAGGTAAGTTACAGGTTCAACGATATAAGGACATGCATATTTTATGATGTGTGATGTTATGTTATCCCAACCAGAGGCATTACGATTCTCGAGTTACTTGCAAGTACATTCTTAATTTATTGTACAAGTATTCTCGTGCTCGTTTCAACGCTCTTAACACAATTTGTTTCCTCAATTCCAATTCAAACACTTCATTTACTCATTCTAAAATAAAGTATTTGGACAACGGCATAATCTACCTAAAATTTTAATTGTGTCCGGTGGTTATATAACTGCAGGAATAAATTTATTCTTGGCAACATTATAAATTGTCGAGCTCTTACACACAAATATACCTTACGTTCATTTGGTTTATTATTTAATAACTAAAAAAATAAGGTAAAAATGGTCATTAAAAATTGTGAATGATATCTAAATGATTTTTTTAAATATCATAGTGACGATAACCTGACAACCGAGCTTACAGCCTAATTTGTGAACAGCCACTGCTGTCTTTGAGGTCATAGATGAACATCACAAATTATTATTGATTTAAGTGGCATTGATTATTATGCACTTTTTTCAAAGAATTATAGAAACGAGCACACAGTCCTCTTTTTACTAAAATTTTAAACTTTTTAACATTTTGAGTGGACTAATGAATTAATAAACAAGATTGAATGTCGTCTAAATAGTTACATAGAAAACCTTTTCATCAATTAATGCACCCTTAAGAGTAGATATTATTTTCAAATTTATATTGGACCACCTCAGAAGCAAACTTATTTAATAAAAATTAATATAAAATTATTATTTGCAAAACTATCGCGGAATATTATATACAATACTATGGGCCACAGCATCCACTTACCATCAGGTGGACTGTTTGCTCGTTTTTCATCCGTATTCTATAAAAAAATATCCATACAGTCGAATTACAAAGCTTTTCCTCTTTTAAAGTAGAATAAAAAAGAAATTTAATCAAGTTTTAATTACAATTCTTTTTTTAAATGAAGGAGAATCAGAGTAAGTTAATTATAGAGCGAGCCATGTTCTGTATAACGAAAAGGCTAATTCGTCCGCAAAGCCCGCGTCTACTGAATCGTGTTTCCGTGGA
>CAJQZP010001684.1:0-33929 GCA_907164705.1 Parnassius apollo
ATAAAGTTAAAAAGCGTATTTTCTTTAAAGAATTTTTGTCGTTTATTCATTTAGATTTTCGTAGCTCAGATAAATAAAAAAATAACTTCTTAGTTTAATATAAAATATATAGCTAAAGATATAAAAAATAATTATATAAATAATTATAGCTCCTAAAATGTATTTTTGTAGAATATAGTATAACACAGTAACAAACGAGTACTGGCTGTGGACTATCTATCTGATGGTAAGAGGATGCTATGCCACATAGATATCTACATCTATCATCTTTACCCCTAAGGTCTAAGACGGAATGCCTCGTTTCCAGTAAAAAGGGTCCCTGATTCTTTACACTTACCATACCGAACACAACAGCGTAATTTTGCTATTTTACGCTGGTATATTGTAAGATGGTGGTCCTACCCAGGTTGAGCCGACGCGTTTGTACTATAATAGAGGTGCAGTATGACTCTACCACAAGCAGTTAGATTTAGTTAAGCAGTTAGAAGCAGAAGTTAAGGTGTTCTGTGAGAGCGTGGTCCTTCCTCGGTCAAACAGACCCATTCATACTACAAAAATAAAGCTGCAGCGTGGCTATACCACGTGTAACGTTAAAATTGGTAAATTCACAATTGAAGATGATACCGCGTATTACACGTAGAGTTGAGATCCTCCTTTTCTGAAGTCGTTTAAAAAAGTAACGGCTATAAATAATCACACTCACTTATATATTTCTAAACAGATAGCAACTACAGACCTAATTTCGGTTACGAGGGCCAGCCTCACTGGAAACTAGCCATCAGCAAGATGTTATGTTAAGCTAAGACTGTGCGATTTAACATATAAGTCAACCACACCACTTACCACCAAGTGGGATTGTGGTCAAGCAATGGCTTATAATAAACTCCGTAAAAGTAGTTTTAATCAATATGTAGTGTTCCCGTAAATATAAGAAAATATAATGAATTATAATAAGGAATTTATCGCGTATATTTAACTTTTTTTACCCGACGTTTCGAGAGCTTTACAGCACCCATGGTCACGGGAAGGACTGAGATGTTCAACGTCCAGCTGTCATAGTTAACCGCGGTTACCATAGATTAAAATTTAACTTTTGTTCCGATCTACACAGTATGAACTTATGGTATCATGGAGTCTTGCAGTTGTATGCTTGGGTTGGGATTTAATTTTATTTATTATAGGATCCCAAGCAGATGGTAGCACCCAGCCATCTTCTCTATTGAAATTAGGATGTTTTTTGATTTCAATAGCCTCGCAAATCATCCTTGGAAGGAATCGGTGTTCTTTAGCGAGGATTTGTGGTCTATCAAATCTGATGTAGTGACGGGGGCGATCCTGTACATGTTCACAGACTGCAGACTTCCCGGAGCGTCGATTCTTCACATCAGCTATATGTTCTTTGACGCGGGTTTTAATTGATCTTTTAGTTTGTCCTATGTAGGAGAGACCACATTCACAATCAAGCTTGTACACTCCTGCATCTTGCAGAGGGACGTTACACTTGACTGATGGTAAAAACTGACCAATCTTCTTCGGCGGCTTGAAGTATGTTTTGATGGAAGCGCGCTTCAAGATGTAGCCAATCTTGTCAGTGACTCCTCTAACATATGGCAGTACAGCAGGTACACGCTCGACTGTGGCCGGCTTCACTCGTTCTCTGTGACGTAGGCGCGGGACCCGAAGCTTGTTGTCATGCAAAACTTGCTTGACATGTTGGAGCTCGGCAGCCAGGTGTTTACTGTCACAGATCCCTCGTGCTCTCTGAAACAAAGATTTACCCACGGTAGCTAACTGTGAAGGATGGTGGTGAGAATCACCTTTTAAATATCTATCTGTATGGGTCTTTTTTCTATACACAGTATGGCTCAAGGTGTTATCAGGATTCCGAATTACTAACACATCTAGAAAAGCTAAGGAATTGTTTGCCTCTAACTCCATTGTGAACTGAATTTTAGTATTTATAGAGTTAAGATGGTCTAAAAATGCAGTTACTTTATCTAAAGGTAGAATTGTGAAAGTGTCGTCTACGTACCGCTTGTAGAATCTTGGATTTATGGGAGAAGTAAGCAGGGCTTTCTCCTCAAAGTCTTCCATGAATATGTCGGCGACAATGGGAGATACAGGTGAGCCCATCGCCACACCATCTACTTGCTTGTAGAACTCCTCCTTCCACAATAGGTAGCCAGATGTAAGGCAGTGTCTGAGTAATACTGCATATTCTACGGGCATGTTGTTTTCTTCCAGCCTTCTAGTTACAATTGAGATGCAGTCTTCAACAGGTAAGCATGTAAACAATGACTGCACATCAAAACTGACCATAGTTTCATTGTCTGCCAGACGTAGGTCTTTAATCTCGCTGACAAAATGGTAGGAATCCTTTATGTGTGCTCTTGTATGTCCTCTGAGCGGTGAGAGTATTTTCGCTAAGTGTTGAGCCAATCTGTAAGTTGGTGAATCGATTTGGCTCACTATGGGGCGTAATGGAGCATTGGGCTTGTGTATTTTTGGTAACCCATACAACTTTGGTGATTTGGCGCACGTAGGTATTATCCATTTTACGTCCAGATTTAATTTTTCGGAGTGTTTCTTTATGAGGCCACTAGTTGTTTTTAGTGTGCTGTTTGTTGGGTCGTTTTTAACCTTTTTTATAAGTACTTACATCCGACAAAAGTTCTTGTATTTTAGAATTATAATCTGACGTATCCATGACCACCGTGGCGTTTCCCTTATCTGCGCGGAGAATCGTAAGTTCTGGTTTATTGCGTAGGTTCTTTAACGCTATAAATTCGTCTCTGGGAAGATTCGGTTTAGGCACTGAACATCGACGTAACATAGACGAAATGTCTTGACGTATCGCCTCCAAATCTTCTTTCCGCATATTGTTTTTAAATAAACAGTCCTCGACACTACAGATAATTTCTTCGTACGGTAATCTGCTTGGAGTTATAGCGTAATTTAGTCCTTTGGATAACACCTTTATTGTTGCATCATCCAGTGTTTGTTTTGACAGATTATAGAACGCGATTAATCTATAATCTGTGTTTGTCAATGGTTGCTTTTGGTTCTGGCATTGATTCGGATGTTTGACATTTGATTTGGCCGTTAATTTTTGATATTTTTCTATATGTTTGTTTTTGCATTCGTTATATTTACTAATTTCGCGTTTATTTAATGTTTCCATGCAAAAGTTATAATCAAACGTCGTTAAAACTTTCTTTAATTCACTGGATGGATTTCACGTCTATGGATTTATTTATGTCATATAGATCGGAGCGTTTTTGTTGGATTACCGCCCGTAACAACTTTTTACTTGCCTGATTTAAGATCTTAGCGCTTCCTCGAATGTCCTTTTTGGTGGATATTTTGACACACGTAGGAATGAGATTATGGTCTCGGCATCTCTTCAAGAAATTTAAGGCTGTTAGATATCTTGCGCGCTTAGTCTTTAGATCTCCTAATCGGCGTATTTTATTTGCAATTACCAGTCCGTACTGGTTTACATAATGATTTCTTATATTTACGCGAACACTACACATTGAAATAATACTAATTTTTACGGAATTTATCGCGTATATTTAACTTTTTTACCCGACGTTTCGAGAGCTTTACAGCACCCATGGTCACGGGAAGGACTGAGATGTTCAACGTCCAGCTGTCATAGTTAACCGCGGTTACCATAGATTAAAATTTAACTTTTGTTCCGATCTACACAGTATGAACTTATGGTATCATGGAGTCTTGCAGTTGTATGCTTGGGTTGGGATTTAATTTTATTTATTATAGGATCCCAAGCAGATGGTAGCACCCAGCCATCTTCTCTATTGAAATTAGGATGTTTTTTGATTTCAATAGCCTCGCGAATCATCCTTGGAAGGAATCGGTGTTCTTTAGCGAGGATTTGTGGTCTATCAAATCTGATGTAGTGACGGGGGCGATCCTGTACATGTTCACAGACTGCAGACTTCCCGGAGCGTCGGTTCTTCACATCAGCTATATGTTCTTTGACGCGGGTTTTAATTGATCTTTTAGTTTGTCCTACGTAGGAGAGACCACATTCACAATCAAGCTTGTACACTCCTGCATCTTGCAGAGGGACGTTACACTTGACTGATGGTAAAAACTGACCAATCTTCTTCGGCGGCTTGAAGTATGTTTTGATGGAAGCGCGCTTCAAGATGTAGCCAATCTTGTCAGTGACTCCTCTAACATATGGCAGTACAGCAGGTCACGCTCGACTGTGGCCGGCTTCACTCGTTCTCTGTGACGTAGGCGCGGGACCCGAAGCTTGTTGTCATGCAAAACTTGCTTGACATGTTGGAGCTCGGCAGCCAGGTGTTTACTGTCACAGATCTCTCGTGCTCTCTGAAACAAAGATTTACCCACGGTAGCTAACTGTGAAGGATGGTGGTGAGAATCACCGTTTAAATATCTATCTGTATGGGTCTTTTTTCTATATACTCGATATTTCGATATTTAAACGGTGATTCTTACCACCATACTTCACAGTTAGCTACCGTGGGTAAATCTTTGTTTCAGAGATCACGAGGGATCTGTGACAGTAAACACTTGGCTGCCGAGCTCCAACATGTCAAGCAAGTTTTGCATGACAACAAGCTTCGGGTCCCGCCCCGTCACGTAACGAGAGTGAAGCCGGCCACAGTCGAGCGTGTACCTGCTGTACTGCCATATGTTAGAGGAGTCACTGACAAGATTGGCTACATCTTGAAGCGCGCTTCCATCAAAACATACTTCAAGCCGCCGAAGAAGATTTGGTCAGTTTTTACCATCAGTCAGGTATAACGTCCCCCTGCAAGATGCAGGAGTGTACAAGCTTGATTGTGAATGTGGTCTCTCCTACATAGGACAAACTAAAAGATCAATTAAAACCCGCGTCAAAGAACATATAGCTGATGTGAAGAATCGACGCTCCGGGAAGTCTGCAGTCTGTGAACATGTACAGGATCGCCCCCGTCACTACATCAGATTTGATAGACCACAAATCCTCGCTAAAGAACACCGATTCCTTCCAAATATGATTCGCGAGTCTATTGAAATCAAAAAACATCCTAATTTCAATAGAGAAGATGGCTGGGTGCTACCATCTGCTTGGGATCCTATAATAAATAAAATTAAATCCCAACCCAAGCATACAACTGCAAGACTCCATGATACCATAAGTTCATACTGTGTAGATCGGAACAAAAGTTAAATTTTAATCTATGGTAACCGCGGTTAACTATACAGCTGGACGTTGAACATCTCAGTCCTTCCCGTGACCATGGGGTTAAAGCTCTCGAAACGTCGGGTAAAAAAGTTAAATATACGCGATAAATTCCGTAAAAATTAGTATTATTTCAATGTGTAGTGTTCGCGTAAATATAAGCAATCATAATGAATTATAATAAGTTTTAAAAAAATCAGTGCACGACAGCATTATAGTAAATGTTTAGATTATATCAAACACAAAACAACATGAGAAACGTATTTTACTGTAATTAATATCTATACATACTTTTTTAATTTTTTTATATTTCAAATTGTTTAATGATTTCTTATATTTACGCGAACACTATACATTGACTCAACCTACTTTTACAGATTTTATCGCGTTTATTTATGTTATTTTTAATACACGACGTTTCGGGTGCTTTCCAGCACCCATGGTCACGGGGGACTGAGGTGACTGACGTCCCGATGTCAAATTTAACCCGGAGTACCTTCAGCTTTTTTAATTATTGTCTTAGGTCTGATCTACGCAGAATGAACTAACTGTGTTTTGAAGTCTGGCAGTGGTATGCTTGGGTTTAGTTTTAATTTTATTAATTATAGGGTCCCAAGCAGGTGGTAGTACCCAGCCTCCTTCTCTATTGAAATCAGGATGTTGTGTCCTACCAAAGATCACCCTCGATCCTACATCGATTCCTACCGAGGATGATACGTGAGGCTATAGAAATTAAAAAATTGGATTTAATGTTGCATGAACGTGTGTGTGTGTGTGAACGAGAAGCAGTAAATTAAAGTCAAACACTTCTTAGAAAAAAAGAGAAAACAGATACTGAAAAGTTGTTTTCCATTTCCGTAAACAGAAATAAATCGTATATAAAGTAGGAATGAGGTACATTCGTTAATTCTTCTTGTTTTTGCTTATCAGTTCGTAAATGTTAACCATTGGACATGACACTGAATTCCTAGATAGTCTAGTGGTCGTTAACGAAACTGATGAGTATGAGGTCCGAGGTTCAAATCTCGAGTCGGAATAAAATCAGTAATTGGGTTTTCCTTACAAGAAATCCTCAGTTGCAACCCGGATACGGCAGTGTTTTTTACCACTATGCCTCGGAAAGAACAAAGTAGCGGAAGTCCTGCGTCTAAACTCTCCGGTCTAGTCGGCTTACCATCCCATCGAAATATGGGAGAGAGGGAGTAAAGAGTACACCTTTGCTTTCACTACACTAGTGCAAGAACAGGTGCACTATAATCTTGTCTTGCACACATGGCTAATCTCCGTCACAACTGGCCATCGTGACCGAAATTCCAGCTGAAGGGATATTATCCTCAATGCAAGGCATAAGCCTAATTCTGTGTAAGGAAGATTTGCCTGAATTGTCATAATTGGCAGGTGGATTGACGATCGTAGTACCAGACATCTGGAACTTGGACCTGAACCTGAATCCTGGCTCGGGTATTTTCCATCTGATGTAAACGAGATGACAATACCACAGTCTATCGAATTATATCGGCATTTCCTCTAATCACCTCTTACGACCCAAACGGAGCGAAATAGCGTGATAAATTTTCTTATACCACTACCACTTTGGATTATCTTTACGATGCCTTTCAAAATCTCACTGCAGAACATTGACCTAAACTGCTTCATAAAGTTGGATCACATTAGGTTGGGAATCACAGATTTTAACTTTTTTGTTGTTTTCAGGAAGACGCTGCTGCGCACCTCCTCGTTTGCTCCCCTTTGTCGCCACTTACGACACCAACGAGACGGCATGGAATAGTTATATTTATACCTGTGCAATGGTGCACAGTAAAGTTAAGGTAAAAATAAGTGAGTACTGGACTATAATATATCACTTGGTTGTAGTGGTGGTGTTACCGTAGATAGTAAAATAAACTGACTTAGTTATGTTATTACTAATTTACTTGTGCCGGACGGGCGAAACTCTCCGGAGTAAATGTTGTCGAAGATACTTCGCGAGTCGCTCACGTCCTACACCTATAGGTTCCGGTGGGTACTCTCACCGCCGTCTTTGTTGGTGCAGCTGAAATATTGTGGACTGTAAAGTTAAAATCAAAATGCACGATTAACAAATACAAATAGCAAGGTAGTGGCCAGAGGTTCGACTGATTGATTAGTCGCGAAATTTTATAACTATTTATCACGGTTGTTAAACTACGGTTGTTCACTGTATATTTCAAAAGATTTCTTTAAATTGTACGGTGGTATCAGATATCTATTGGTAGTAGCTGGTTTTCTAACACTATTGACTAGCAGCTATTATCAACTAAACTAGTTGATTTTATCACTTGTGTAACTGCGGATATCAGTTACCACTTTCACTATATGTAACTGCGAATATCAGTTACGACCTTTTTAGGCTAGCTAACACTTTCACTATGTAACTGAGAATCTCAGTTACGACCTTTTGGCTTGCTAACACTTTCACTATGTGTAACTGCGAATGTCAGTTACGACCTTTTTTCAGCTAGCTAACACTTTCACTATGTGTAACTGCGAATGTCAGTTACGACCTTTTTCGGCTAGCTAACACTTTCACTATGTGTAACTGCGAATATCAGTTACGACCTTTTTCGGCTAGCTAACACTATCACTATTCACTATATACTGCTACTAGTCACTTCAGCTACCACCGGATACCACTCACTTCACTTCACTTGTCACTGGTAGTTCTTCACACTACTACTGGTACTGGGTCCCGAACCCCTAAGGTAGACTTTAGCAATACTTTACAGTGAGCCGCTTGCCATTTTCCGTTTTGCCTCTTTATTGCATAAACTTTTCTCTATACAAATGGCATAAATTGCAATATTTTCTATACAATACTAATTGCTACACCAACATGCTATACATCATTAAATCGGTAGTCTGGTAATTTATTAGTATATCATAAAGGTTACTAAAAACATTAACATTGTAAAAAGTTATTAAACGAAATGTCCCAAATTTTCATAATATTTGGGTATTTTAATTCTTTAATTTTTCTATAACTACGAAATGCGTTTAATTATAAAAAAATATTCCTATACTTCTTTAATCCATAAGCCATATGCTAATTCAATGTCATATTTATAACTCTTTTAGAACATAAAATTATTTTCATTATTTTTTGGTATAAACTATTACGCAGTTAATTAAAAAACTTCTAAATAGAGTTCTACGATAAGACGCGCTGTGATTGGTCGATTTTTTGGTATATAATAAAAGTTGTTTATATTACTTGTTATCAAAACGACATTCTATACAAACATATTGAGAGTTATAAATATGCTAAATAACTATATTAATACACGTTTTCAGTCAGTTTTATCGGTAATTTCATTATTAATACATAAAACAATATTCTTTATCACTTTGTTTCTTAAGGTTGTTAGGCCGTCGCGAACATTACTATTGACTTAAAGTAATTTGGATGATGGTAAAATAAACTTCTTCAAATTGTTGTTATGAATGATGAGGCAAACAGCTTGGTTCCGATGCATGATATGTTGACAACTAAGAAAATAAGTCATTAAACTTTTGCCCACACTCTCCATTAGTCTTCCTAAAAATACGAAAAAGCTAGCAACTCCGCCCATGACTAGCAAATTTTACTTAGCTTTAACGAGGTCCAACCAAAAAAATTCTTAGCATAGAAGTAAAGTTATAAATTTTAAACTTTGCTGGGCAAGAAGTGGCTTTCGCATTTCTAAGGGCGTTATGAAATGATAAGTCTGTCACAACAATAAATAAAAATTAGACTACTCTTTCTTTTTCTTTTAAATACTTAGGTAATGTGTAGTATAATAATATGCTCACATTACACATTTCTCTTATACATATCTTTATGACAGGGAGGTTGATATATTAGGTCTGCATATTTACTTAAACGCCTTGTTGTAGTATCTTGGCGGGTTTTAAAATACTTATGGAATGGTTTAACAAAAAGACAGGATCCTCTGATATATAAGCAAGGTAATAAAAGAATATTATATTCAATAAAGTAAGGTTTACAACTATCTAAATATCAAATATTCCTTAAGGCACGGATGCATCGTTTTTGAACTAAGTGCTCTTTCTACCCATAGCTTAGCACTGATTATACGTAGCCATGGTACAATATCAAATTACTACAGTGGATATGTATTTTATATAAATGGACGTAAATTGTACAATAAGTATAAAATAAATAAAACAGACTCTACGAAACAAGTTCATTTAATTTTTTTTTAAATTACATTGCGTAAGTTTGTAACTTCAGATAACCTTAAAATATTTTTAATAATTTGACATGAAGGTTTCCTCATCGTGTTGTGTTACACTAAATTGACATAATAAATTTTATTGTTGTTGGCGGGAATCGAACTCGTTCGACTACTTAAGGTTCGCTCTTGTCCTGCCTCAAACTTCTTTTATATTTATAATTTTTCTATAGATAACTAATATTGCTGCAAAATATTTTCTATTAAAAAAGGTGATTTATAAAAGGGCTTGTAAACGGGCTATAAAAATGATTTGTGTTGTAAATTTTGCTGAAAATTATAGCTTAGTAATATTGCCAGCGATACTTGCTATATACTGTATAAAGTGAAACAACATTGAGGTCATAGTCTAAGCAACATTGTACTACGTTGGGTGATGTATACGGTAAGTTGATGCTGTACAATAGATACAATAGACAAATATACAGCTACAAATTGACACAGAAATAGCCTCCTCCAACCCTGACGCAACATTTTTAATCCTATAATATCGTTATATTTATTTTTTTAAATAAGGATGAAAAACAACCACAAAGTCCATTTAATGGTAAGTGGATGCTTTGGCCCATAGATATCTACGTCAATTCACGACTAAGAATCAAAATGCAGATGCGTTGCCACCCAGAGGACTTTTTGTCCTGTAGATGAATTTGCTTCGTTTCCAGTTAAAAAGGTTTTCCGGTTCTCTACACTTACCATACGAAATACAGCAGCACTAAGCTGCTATAGTTAAGCTAGTACTCTTGTTTTCTGTGGGAGCGTGGTCCTTCCCCAGTCAAGCCGATACATTCGTGCTAAAACTGTAATGTAGCTGCAACGTGGCTCTACTACGTACAATAAGCGATTACTGTGCTTACCTTCATAATATTGTTGCGCGCCTAAGGACGTCAGGCACCTGGCACTAGCGCCATTTAGTGTCGGAGACCAGAGCGAGGAGGGCCTCCTATAAAATGTCAATCTCGACTTTCGACCAACAGCGCCATCTAGTATCGACAGAAGAATTAAGCTTTCTTGAAGCCCCACACTCGAATTTTTCTGCGTCTGGTAGGTCGGCGCCCGTATCTACGGGAATATTCTGGATGTTTCGATGTAAAAGCTGTATTTAAGCCGCCGCAACCCCTTATTGGGGCAGTATTGAACTTGGCGAGACAAGCGAAGCTTCGGAGCGAAATAAAGTGAATCAGTGTGATTAATTATTAGTGTCTTTTAAGTAAAGTGAATTAAAGTGTTAATTTTGGTAATTCAATCGGCAGTTTTTATTGTCATGAACCTCAAGCTCATAACAATATTAATATTGACGCATTTATGATTAAAATATTTGTAAAGCGTTAAAATTTTACTTTTTGCGCGTCTCAGTCTTAGCAGGTTATAAAATAGCTCAGAAGTAAAAAGAGGCCTATGGACAGCGATAAGACGTTATAGGCTTTTTAACTTTATTTAAATTGAGAAATTAGTTATTTGAGGTATATGGAGGAATACGAGTACTTCTAACTTTCCTCATAATCTAATATCCAACGTTTATCGAGTGAGTTTGCAGAAATAGATCAATAATCCGTGGATCCTTTAACGGATCTACCCACAGGGCCGACTTGTAAAATGTGCATAAAGTAATCTAAAATTATCTATATTAACCATATTTCACTCCTCTGATTTGCAGGATTTCTACCGATGCTTTGTAAAATTTACACTAAGTAGGTAATTAACCTCTGCGATACCGCGTCTTTATATTGCCTAATTTTTAGATTTAAATAACAAGGTATTAATTTATTCATATTTGTTGTTATATGATCTACGGAGAAAGGGAGGGAAAGGATTTAACATCCAATTATATTTAACTGCAAATGGAAGCTTTATTTCATTGTTTTATTCAGACTTATTTTATATACAATAGTAATTAATATAGTTAAGCGCTACTTTGAGGAAATCCATTATATTATTAAAAATGTTAAAGATAAACGGTGGTTTGTCTTTCCTAGGGTAGTGGTGTTGGGAGTATTGATGCTGGGTGATTGATGTGATTAGTAGTGAAGAGGATAGTGCACGCAAATGAGAAAGGGCGGGAGGTCCTGTTTAAACCACGTAAGACATCACTTTAAATAAATAAGTTAAAAATTGATTAACCAATTTCCGCCTAATTAGATAATCAATTTTTAACTTATTTATTTTATTTTGTTAAATTATTTAATTAATAATTGCTTAATAATGCTTAATTATTATTAATAATCTTTGCAGTGAAAGCAGACTCTGGTTCTCTACACTCACCATACGAAACACAGCAGCATTAAGCTGCTATTTTACGCTGGTATTCTGTGAGAGTATAGTTCTTCCCTAGTCGAGGCAACCCATTGGTGTTAAATTTATAACGTAGCTGTGGCATGTCTCTACCACGTTTGAGCTGAAGTGACAAATGAACTTACAGTCCATCTGATGGTAAGTGGCTACTGCAGTCCAAGGGTTGGTGTCCTACAAACCATGTTTAACAGTTTAACCTTGGGGGGAGGGGGCTGTATTTAACAGTGGACTTTAGTGCGTTGTCACAGAAACGTTAGATGTCTATGGGCCGCAGCATCTACCTACCATCTTAATTTATAAGAAAATTAAATTAAAAAAATCTTTCAAATTATGCTTTCCCAGCATATATATCTGTATTTAGTATATATATATATATATAGTAGGTAGGTGTGTAACAAGTAACATCTGACTTATTAGCTCTTATATTTTATATACTTTAAAATTATTTTAAACTAGAGTTTGGACTATATTTACATATAAATTACATCTTTGTTACCTTTTCTTTTGAAGTCCTATTGAAATATATGTCCAGATAAAATATTTGTGACATTCGCATACCACCCATTAGTGTCACTTTGTTTTTGCAAACGATATCACTCATTAGCACTTCACTTTGTGTTCACTAATATCACAGCAAATATTGGAAGAAATTGCAAAAGTAACTGATGTGGAGGTCATGCAAAGAGAACTTGAAGGAAGCTGGAGTCGCAAAATGGCTGAATTTGAAAAAAGATTAAAGGCTGCCTCCACACCTACTTATCCCTCTCCTAATCAACTCCGCGAGGAGATTTTATGCATTCAAGTACGTTGTTTGCTCCATGCTAAATCTCCTTCGGTAACAAATTCAAGCCTACAGTAAGTCCAATGATGCTACTGATATGCAGCACAGACAGAATATCCTTCTATTTAATGGGATCTCTGACTCCCCAGAAGTTAATATTGAACAAGAAATACTGGGTATCATACATAAGAAAATGGGTATCCCACATGTTACAAATGTATCCTTAGTAAGTTGCCATCGAATTGGTGTTCAAAAGGATGGTCGCTCACGTCCAATTCTTGTACAATTTCAAGAGCATAACACAAAGTCTGAATTGTGGAAAGCTAAAACTAAGTTAAAGGGCTCTCAAATATCTGTGTCTGAGTTTTTAACTAAAATGAGGCAATCCGTTCTTAAAAAAGCCCGCAAGCATTTTGAAATGAAGAATGTGTGGACCTTAGATGGAGCAATTTTTATCAAACTTCCCAATAATGAACGGGCAAAAATCTTTACTGAAGAGGAGATTGATACTCTCATTAAACAATTTCCTGTTGATTTTTCATCAGCAAGTCTTAGCATGGCTTCTAACAGCAGGATTACTAATAGCGTAAAGAAACCTTTACAAGCACTGCAAAGTTCTTCGAGCACAAAAATTCTGTGTGGGACTTCTCCTCACAATGAAGTTGGTGTGGTGGTGCAGAAAGAGGATTCTAAAAGGTCCCGCCGTTTAATTGCTAAAAAAAAACTTGCTTAATTTACATATGGTATTTCTAGGTATCCTTTATTTTTGTAACCCCTTGTTTTATATTATTGATTTACATATATTTACTTAAGTGTTTATAGTCCCGCATCTTCTTGGTTGTAATGACTGTAGCACAGAACAATATTGTCTGTACTGTAGTCATAAGTTGTTCACTTTTTTACAGCAGTATCATTGCAATTATTTTTTTAAGTTGTTTTCTTCTAATAGTATAGTCTGCATAGGAATTTTTATTTCTCTAAATATAAACTTAATGAGATTTTATCTTGCTTGCGTTTAGTTTTCTTTTGTTTCTTAGTTGAGGATTCTTACTTAGTAGGTTTGTTTATACTATGCTTGATATTGGTAACAATACTTATCTTTTTATAAATGTATCTACCTACCACATATTTTTAATTTGATTTTTTTTGTTCAATTTTGGGTTTTGATTTGATTGATTTGACAATGACAACTATGTATTACTTTTTTTTGCCTTTATAGACAAAGGACACATGTATCATACAGCCAACGTCGATCTTATACTTTGCTTTAATCGATTTTCTCTTGGTAAACATTGCCCTGTAATATTTTGTATGACATATACTTAGGAACTTTATTATTAGTCAAGATTATTTTTGCCACTTTAGATATTATAGATCAGAAGTTTGCATACAAAACTTATTTATATTAAATTTACTCTGTAAACAGTGAATTGATGGGTTGGTGATGTTTCTGTTTAGTAATTGTTAATTAATAGTTATAGTTTACATAACTTGCTTTTTTATTATATATTTCTTTTTATTATTTTTCTATATATTTACTAAATTTATTTATTATTTTAGTATATGTAATATGACTGATGTTGAGTCGTTTAGCTCTGCAAATGATTCTTCTACATTGTCATTTCACTCTTGTTATGATTCTCTCAACGATAGCGTACTTAATTTACACGAACTACTTAAAGGAGTTTTTACGTCTTTTAACAACTCTGTGAACATATTATATCATATTAACGCTCAAAGTATCCCGAGCCACTATTCCAAACTTGAAACTTCATTTTTTCCCGAATATATTCATGCTATATTAGTGTCGGAAAGTTGGCTGAAACCTTCTTTAGCCTCAACTTTATATCCCTCACCCGGCTTTGTACTTGTTAGGAATGATCGTGTTGGAAAAGGTGGAGGTGGTGTAGCAATCTCCTGCTATTCCGCTTCTTCTGAGTTTTTATTTGTGGAACTCGATGTTAAGGGCATCAGGATGCTTCTAGGGTAGTGTATTGCTCCCCATCTACCGACTACTTCACTACTTTAGATATGGCTTTTGTTGATATTTGTTCTGAGTACACTCACTGTATAATCATGGGTGATTTCAATACTGATCTGTTGAAAAACTGCCCTCGTTCCAAAAGGTTTCTTTCAATTATTGAGTCGGTTAATCTTTCTATTCTCTCTTTAAAGGCTACTCATCATAATATCGGAACCGATGAATCATTGATTGATCTAACCTTGCTGCTTCTCCTGAACATATGATGATGCATGGACAGTTACCCGCTTTGGGTTTCTCACGCCACGACTTAATTTATGCATCATATAGGCTTAAACCTCCTAAATATTCCCCTACTGTAATGCATCTTCGCAGTTTTTCTAAAATAGACTTTGACAAGCTTAGGAATGATGCTCTTAATCTTGATCTAGCCTCTTTAATAACAGCATCTACTGTTGACGATAAAGTCACTATCCTTAACCACAATATTCTTAGCCTTTATGATGCTCATGCTCCTGTTCACAAGGTTAGATTGAAGCGTCCCCCTGTCCCTTGGATGACAGAGGACGTAAGGATGGCAATGGCTAGACGAAATCGTGCTTTTCTTAGTTTCAAGAGAGATCGAACTGAATAAAATTAGATATCTTTTAAAGCAGCCAGGAATAGGTGTAATCAGATGGTACGTGCAGCTAAATGCCGATATTTCCATAACTGTATTAATAACTCTTCTCCAGTTTTAGTGTGGAAATTCCTAAAATCTTTCGGTCTTTGTATACCAGCTACGTTGGATTGTGGTCCTTCTCTGTCACTTGATGAAATCAACCAACATTTCGCTTCTGTAAAAGCACTGGACCATACAATTCGTTCCCAAACTATGGCTTCTATTGCTTCTATGCAAATTCCTAACATTCCTACCTTTAATTTTTCTCCTGTTTCTCAGGGTGATGTCAAAAAGTCAATTTTAGAAATCCAGGCCAAGGTCGTGGGTTACGACGAGATTAGTAGACATATGGTAGTATTTATACTAGAGCACCTTCTCCCGGCAATTTCCCATATAATCTATTTTTACCTTGGTTCAGGTCAGTATCCTAATCTTTGGAAGAGGGCTTTTGTAAAGCCTCTCCCTAAAGTTCCTACTCCCATTCTACCCAATAATTTTCGTCCAATATCCATTCTACCCTTTCTTTCCAAAATTTTAGAATCCTGTGTTTACAAGCAAATTTCTACTTTTATTTCGAAACATAACCTACTGAGTATATATCAGTCTAGGTTTTGTCCTAGTCATAGTGCCACTACTGCATTAATTAATGTTATTGATAATATTAAACAAGGCATGGAAGAAAAAAAATAACAGTACTGGTACTAGTTGATTTCTCAAATGCTTTCAACACAGTTGATCATGAAATTCTTCTTTCCATACTATCTCATCTGAATTTTGGCCCTACTGAATTGGATTGGCTTGCATCTTATCTTCGCGGTCGACAGCAGTCAGTTAGTGTGGGGCAATTGTCCTCAGCTTGGGCTGATGTGGATGCTGGTGTGCCGCAAGGCGGTATTCTTTCTCCTATAATGTTTTAAATTTTTAGAAACTTTATTACCTCCATCATCGACTGCTCGTACCATTTGTATGCCGATGACCTTCAGCTTTATGTGCAAACTGAGATTGGGGATATCCATAATGGGATCAAAAACCTAAACGGCAATTTAGCAGCTATCAAGGATTGGTCTACTCGTTATGGAGTTTTGGTCAATCCTTTGAAATGCCAAGCTATACTGGTGGGTAGCTCAAGTATGCTGGCTAAGATTAATCTGACAGACTTACCTCCTATTTACTATGATAATACTACAATTCCATTCAGTAATTCTGTTAGAAATCTTGGCCTTCACATCGACAGCACGCTGAATTGGAGAACTCAGGTTTCAGGTGTGAGTCGTAGAGTCACTGCCACGTTATGCTCTTTGTATCGTTTAAAACATTTTCCTCCCACAAAATCTAAGATCATGCTTGTCCATTCACTTATATTACCCATAATTGATTATGCAGATGTGTGTTACCCAGATCTGTCCCAAGATCTTCTGAACAAGCTGGAACGCCTCCTCAATAACTGTATAAGATTTATCTTTGGGCTTCGTAAGTATGATCATATTTCGCAATACAGATCTAAGCTAAATTGGCTTACAATCTGGCAGAGGCGCAACTCCAGAATATTACTTGTACTTTTTTCCATATTAAATGATCCATCTTCGCCTTCTTATCTTAAGAGTAAATTTCATTATCTTTCCTCATCTCATGATAGGGTCCTACGCTTTTCTTCTAACAACAAAATCTGTACTCCAGTTCACTTCACGGAGTTCTATGGTAACTCCTTCACAGTTCAGGCTACACGCCTTTGGAACTCCTTGCCCGATGACATCAGAAAAGCCCCCAATAAGTACGCTTTTAAAAATTTGGTCCGTGATCATTTATTAAAGACAACGCATTTTACATGAATCATCTGTTTATTTAATATGTATTGCCAAACAGAAGTATATATTCATAGTCATTTCTATATATTAATTATGTATGTATTTAAATATGTATACTTGTATGTATATCCATTTATTTATATATTTGTATATATGTAAGGTTAGATCATATACATATATATGTATAGTTTATTTATTAGAAGTTTGTATATATTATGTAGTTAATTATCATTTGTATTGTGTTCTCTTATTCTATATTGCCACACCTACGTCAAATTCTCACCACTCCATGGGTTGACTGGTAGAGAATGCCTCAAGGCATTAAGTCCGCCCTTTGTATTCTTTTGTTTAAGGATGCAATAAAGAACAATATATATATATATATATATATATATATATATATATATATATATATATATATATATATGTATATGTATATATATGTATATGTATATATATATATATATATTTAAGTGGACTTAAACACTATATAAGTGATCAAGTACTGCTGTTTGAATTTGAACTTATAAACGTAATATTTTTCCAATCATATTGTGTAATATCTAATGCAAATACCGCAGTATATTACGCTGCACTAAAGAAAGTTCGTTCGAAGATTTAAAGAGCTCTCCATAACGTTTCATAACTTCTTTATGAAACTGCGAATGCCCTTTTCACTTGCATGCTTCTATAGTTTATAAATTCCAGTCTTTGAAATGGATGCAACTTTGTGAGGTCTTTTATTAAATTAACTTATCAATCAATTACACAGTGTTGTTCCGTACATAGTATATTTTTATAGATTAAAAATTTACGTTGTAATTTTTATGATTAACAAACTTAGAGGTTTAAACACTAATTAAAACACGCGGAAACGCAAAAAAGTTTATTGAAGATCACTTCCACTACTAAGATGAATCTAAAGACAACCCATATTATTATATGTTAAAATCCATCGAGCCGTTACGGCTACAGAGCCAAATAAATATATTGCATGTCGTTGCTTGGAATATAGGCTTCTGGGTAGAATAGAACAGTTTGGAAGAAAAAATTCGTCTTACTTATTCTTTTTTTTCACTATAATATATTTATATACCGTATATTTTACACTCAAATGAAGGCTATTCAATTCTTTAATGCTTCAAAGTGAATTAATATAAATACATTTAGTATTTATTTAATTGCCTGCCAAGCGCGGCAACTATAGCAATGTCCTCCCTATAAGGTATGTCCTCCAAGAATTAAAAACCCGATTTCAAAATTTTTTATGTAGATTTTACCAGTAGTAGGAGTATAAGTCGTAAGGTCCGGGAATCAAACTACTGCAGACAACTAATAAGTTTATTTGGCATCGCGCAAGTACTATTTAAACGGGGTTAGATAATTATTTCACCCAATCAGAGTCTTTATATACTTAAAAATAATTAACTATAGTTAAAATTACATTTCGTTGTTTGTCTTGAACTATGCTCCGGTTGGTCGCACACACATGGAACATAATACCTGCGCAGGCGGCCATTGAACTCTGCTAGCACCGAGACTAACGGAAATGCATGTACCCTAATGAACGAGCGTTGCTAATCGGCGACGTAAGATATCTTTCGATGTATGACGTGGTGGTGGCGTGACCTTATGGTTCGTTCTAGCTATTAATGACTCGCCACAAAGTTCAAGGGCGACCGCACATTGTAGGAATATTTCTAAGGTTTAGGTAACGTAACGTTAAGGTTTTGTACAAAAAAGTTATAAAAAGTTTAATAATAATATATCTAATATTCTTGAATTGAGTATGAGATCAGGGCGGCCAGTCTCAACAAAAAAGTAGCCTTCTGCGAAGGACAGGATTATTGTGTATGCATATGAGCGCAAACACCAGTGTGCTCTCTCTTTCCTCACTCACGTAGTCCGGTGGGACGGTAATCCGACATGACTGGAGAGGAAAAGTCGCAGGACCAAATGCTTTATCTGCTGTTCGATGCATGGGATGAAACACTGCAAACTTCCGGAAGCCGATGCCATCTGAAAATTTCATAAGAGAAGAACCCAATCACTTGTTTTTGTTTCGACTCAGGATACGAACGATCACGAAAAAAGAAGCTGAAATTAAAATTCACCAAATTAGATGTAACAAGGATATCGAAAAAACACCTTCAAGGTAATCGTATTTTGCGTCTTTAACCCTTCAATCCCCATAAAATTCCCTTGCAGTCTCATGCGCCTAGCAAATCCCGAGCATGCCACCGCACCCACCCACAGCACTTAAAACCATTAAAACTTATATTTAGAGACTGCTCTTCTATGAAGTAGTGTAGCATTATGAAACAACTGTGGTCTAAACAAGAGTCAGGTTTTACTTCACTACAAAAAGATTTTATTGTATTTTAATAACAAAAAAAATGTTCCGAGTGGATGTCGGCAGCGTGAAAATCACAATTATTTCTATATATTACTCGAAATTATTTACGTAATAAGATAAATTATATTCACACATAAACTTTTGTAACAATTTTATAATAAAACACTATACTTAAACACTAATAAAACGCTAGAAAAATCCAAAAATCAACTCAAAAACACTCAAATGAAAATGGCGTACGTAATGAATGTAGAATATAAATTAATATCCGTAGACTAGCTGTTTTTTATTCCACTAGAGGATAGAAAATTTCATATTTCATAAGATAGAAAATTCTATAATGCCAAACTTCTTTATAGAAAAGTAGTCTCTAAATATAAGTTTTTATGGCTTAAAGTGCTGTGGGTGGGTGCGGTCATATTTGACCGCTTGAATTTTGACGGAATATAGAAGCGGTCAAATTTGGCCGCTTGGTGTTTGAGAGGCCAAGCCTTGCGCCTTGTTGACTGTAAGCCAAGCCATGCGCACTTTTGATCGTACAATACCTACCTTGCGTCCGCCAAGCAGTGATCTAATTTGATCAGAATTATGTAAACGTGTGTACCTATGAAAAAACTATTTTTTCGTTTTAAACAAAACCAAAGACACTATGCAATAGATAATAGTATCAAAGACAAAGATATGCTCTTTTATTTTAAACCATAACCTGGCAATGTTTCTTAGAAAAAAAAAAAACGAAATCACTCTGAACTTTCGGCGTTCCACGTGTCGTTTTGATGAAGGTGCTCCGTCTTTTTTATAGAATTTTATATTTGTGTCTGGACTAAAAACGAAAGTATTATACTTTTTTATATTCCTTGTAATATAGTGAACACATATATATATATATATAATTTGTGGTATAAAAAGTGAAAAGTAAATTGCCAAAAGTGCTTCAAAATCTGGAAGGCCCATTATGGCGGCTGGGTCATAAATGTGTTATTTTTCAAATTCTCATTTATTTTTAGTGTAAAATGTAAGTAAAAATAGTTTTCTTACATATTTCAAATAACTTGACTTTGTATCTATTTCAAATTCACACAAAACTATTTTAGAAATATTGTTCTAAATGTCTCTCTCTCTAGTCGGTCCCTCATGACTGAGGATCGTGATCACCATCACGGAGAGTAAATTTATTGTTTATAATCTCTCTCCACCGGGTCCTATCGCTGGCCATACGGAGAGCGTCGTAGAAATTTCGCGCACCGACTTCTTTGACTTGGTCGGACCACCGGGTTGGAAATCTACCTCTGGGCCTTCTTCCCTCTACGTTTCCAACAACTATCAATTTTTCGATACTTTCGTCCCCGCGGCGAGAGATATGACCAAAATAGCTGAGGATGCGCTGAAGACATGTGGTGGAAAGACGCGTCTTGATCTTGAGTTGCGATAGGATTGACACGTTTGTGCGCTTCGCAGTCCACGGTATTCGCAGCATTCGCCGCCAGCACCACATTTCGAACGCATCAATTCTCTCCCTTTCTCTGACGCATATAGTCCATGTTTCCACTCCATAGAGAAAAATTGGGAATATAAGAGTATATACTAGGCGTAATTTAGTATTATTTGTTATGCTTCTGTTTCTCCAGATGTTTGTCAGCCTGGTCATCGCATCCTTAGCTATTGCTATTCTACGCTTAATTTCGGGAACGCAAGTACCCTCATTTGAGATCAGAGATCCCAGGTATATATAACTCTCCACAACGTCGATCCCTTGAATGCTGCAAGTGTTGGAAAGTTTGCTAGCCTGGTCTATAACCATGAGTTTCGTTTTATTCCTGTTGATTGACAGACCTAGCTCTTCGCTTTCTAATTCTAGCTTATGCAGCAGCTCCTCCATGTCCTCATAAGATGTTGCAAAAAGCACAGTGTCGTCCGCATATCGCAAGTTAGCCACCCTTTTACCCCCAATATGAAACCCTTTATCCCATCCTTCCATGGTTTTCCGCATGATGTCTGTGTTCTAAATGTCACACAGATAAAATATTATTATTTTTTTTTAATTTTTTAATATTTTAATATTTTGGTATAAGTAACGAATGGAAACACATAAAACATAAAAATATACATATTTCCAAACATTTTCATATAAATTTCTCTAAAAACAAAAGTGTAGAATTCAAATTAGTAGTAATTTTGTCACTAAAATTGAAGTTTATACCACTACTATGCTATACAGGGTAATTTACGTATTTTATTACAATTTCTAGCAACCAAAAATAATTTTATTCGATAGTTTATACATTCAACAAGAATTCCTGTAAGTTTTATCCATAAATATTGTCTCAAAGTGAAAATATAACAAAATTTGCAATATAGCAAAAAATTTGCTAATTTTCAAATTTTCCCGCCATTACGGTCCTGAGCGAACGGGAGTATAACATGTCGCGCGCTCGCTTGGCGAACAGGTACCACGAGTTAGTCAAATACACATATTCGGATTACAAATATAACAAATTATTATAATAGTAGCTACAATTATACCAACATGCAATGGCTTCTGTTGCCTGATTACGTTCATGAATTGTGTTACGCTTTTGATGTTAACATGGAATCGCTATTCACCGCTTCAGGGTAATTCAGTAATAATATATAAATTATTTGATGTATTTTATAAATCACGGTATTATTATTACTACAGCCTATCACAAGTCCACTTCTGAATATATGCCTTTCCCAGGTAATGTCACAAAGCACGGTTCTGAACTACCTATCCCCATCTACTTCTCGTATCACTTACCAGGACGTCACTCAATCTGGTAAGAGGCTGCCCTGTACTTTGCTTTTCTTTACGAGTCTAACACTCGAGAAACTTTCCTCCTCATCGGAAGTTTGTTTTTCGAGCTATATATACACATATAAACTACAGTAGCTTAATGGTAGGAATCAAACCGCAAACTTAGGAAGTCGTGGGTTCGAATCTGCCATTCGACTATTGCGGTGAACTTTTAACACAAGCACTTTAAGCTTAGTAAGAGTGGTTAACGGGAGCATTAGTAATGGTAATAACGTTACGAGTATTCTTTAAAAAATTTAGCTAACCGAGTAGTGTGCCTATGTAAATAATTTGATCTATTATCTGGACAAACGACAGTATATCCAGTCAAGTTCGGAAAAGAAAAGATCAAAGCACCGACAGTTTGTATATTTCTTTACACTTTATTGTACACCTTAATAAAAGGATTACAAAGGGGGACTTACGAGTATTACCTTTTGGCATTCTCTACAAGTCAACCTTCGAACCATTATTTACGCAAACCATTTCAAGCCAGTTCTGATCCCCCATAACTCAAAAAATATTAGACCTACACAGTTGTAATTACTTATGTAATACAGACTCCTTGAATTCTAAGAAAGCCAAATTTCAGAATTTTCAACAAATCTACCTACTGATATTTATGATAGTTCTTGCTATTTTTATCTCACTGACTTATCACTAACCTAGGCCACTTCTAGCTTACATTAAAACTTGAAATTTGGCATCAATGTCGTATACAAAAAAAAAATCACCTTAATCAGCCGCACTTTAACCTACTGTCACTGATATTGCGAGTTTTGACCGATAGTCTAAATTTTAAGAGAGAAGAATCTACTTTAGACTAAGATCGTTGGCCTAAAACCTCTTTTGACTAAAAAAAATCAATCAATTCTGTTTTTGGATAAGGGCATCGGTAAAAATCATTTTTGCCTAACATTCGCAGTCAAAAGTAATGTTGAGTGTGAGAACATAGATAAATTTTTATTTTTCAAAAATGGATCCATTTTAGTATTCACTTCTGTATCGTGTCGGCAGGTTACATACAAAAATACCGACGGTGGTACTGAATTTGGCTCGCTTTTTATATTTAGGATTTTGGGGGATAGGTACATTGAGCTATTTACCTTTTTTAAATATTGCAGTTTGTAGTCTATATTTTTGTGTCATTTTATTGACGGTGGTGTCTTTCCTAGTGTAGTAGTATTAGGGGTAGTTGTTTTGGATTTTATTTTTATTTTTCTCGCGGATCTTAGCTAATTATCACCATTTTTTTCGTGGTAGAGCCACACTGCAGCTATATTATGGTTGTAGCACGACTGGGTTGGCTCAACCGTGGTAGGCATGTACCTGCCTACCAACACCTACTACTATTTTACAACCTAACCACTATTTAACGCGGGTATTCTATGAGAGTGTGGGCTCTCACGGAATACTCGCGTAAAATATTAGTTTAAGCTGCTATGTATGTTGAATGAAGAGAACCAGAGGCCCTTTTTAACCCTAGAGTGGGCGCGCTATGATCATTTTGCCGCACTTTGTAAAAAAAATGTTAATAATGTTTAAACCGTTAGTTATTGAAGGTCAAGCGTCTCAGTAGCTACGTGTACACTACTCCCGCACTCCCCCTCGTTGTTACGAAACAATCAGTGCGCAGCCTTCACATCACTTCACGCGTCCACAGGAGGACAAAATTGTTGTGCACTGGTCCTGTGACGCGGCAAATTGCTAAGTGCGCGCCCAATGACGTAGTTAAAATTTCACGTCATAACATATTTATTTTTGGCCAAATGACATTTATTTTTTGGTAAGTACTGCATTGTTTTGTTTATTTATGTACCTGTCTAGTATAATTTTATGTAATTAAGAGTTATTTTTTATTCTGAGACATTGTTTGTATCTTTTCAGGTTTTCATTTCAGCAAAATGAATAAGAAAGACGAATCAACCGGTGATGATGCGAAGTAATCACATTTTATAACGGACTCGGAGATGGCCAATGAGATTATTCTTTTCAATTTTGAATATTGGCGGGATAAATAGTCACAATATTTACACAGTAAACACTAAAACTGTCTTACTGCGTAGAATGTACCTAAAAGAGATATCCCTTGCCTGACCACATTTAATGAAAAGATCTAACATAATGACATTCCCGAGCTCACTAAGAAGACAAATCGCTCGCTTTATACCAATGGAGAGCCAAGAAACCCATGAAAAGCGAGAGGGAATATGCTCAATATGTCTTACGAGATAAAATCGACGAACAAAAAAAGGGTGCAAAGTATGTGCTAAATTACTATACTACGAGCACTATATTTACCCGTATGAGGGTTGTTTTGACGGGGCATACGGCCAAGATGCCTAGAGTGTTTTTTTTATTCTAATTTCTTACGGTTTTGTTTATTATATAGGAGATTATGTGAAGTCGTTTCATATTTTGTTACTTTTTTTTTTTGAGAATAATTTGTAATTGATTTTTGAGACTGATTTATGAGACTGAATTAAAAACTTTGATTTTTCTAAAAGCTTATGTTCTATTTAAGGCTAACCTTTTCTTATTTATAGTCAATTTAAACAATCAATATGTAATATTTAAGTTTGTCTAAGAGCAGCAAAATGCTATACACGCACCCACTTACGTTCCATGAAAAGGCGCGCCCACTGTAGGGTTAATGGGAACGAGGCATTCCATATTTGCCCTTAGATGTGACAACACATCAGTATTTTGAATCTAAGTCTAGGATAAATGTACGAGGGTGGATTGAAAAGTACTCGGCCTAACACAGATACATTCAATTCTAAAAATCAAATCTACCCACATTATTTAGTTCAGTTCAGACTAGTTCATTGTGTGAAGTTCGAAACGTGTGCGATAATTAGTTGTGATTTTATAAATTTATTAACAAAGTAATCGGACATAATTTCCGCGAATGGAGCAAATCGAGCAGCGTGCCGTCATTAAGTACCTCCATAAGAAGGGGCTATCATCAAAAGCCATCCATGATGACATGGTCAGTACATTAGGCGATTGTGCTCTGTCATATTCATCCGTCAAAAAATGGATAGCAGAATTTAAGCGTGGTAGAGAGAGTGTGAAAGATGAACCCCGCTCTGGAAGGCCTTCGACGTCAACTACTGACGAAAATATTAAAAAAGTACTTGATTTAATAATGGGAGACCGCAGATTAAAAATTAGAGAAATAGCCAAGATTATAGGCATCTCTTATGAACGAACTCAAAACATCATTGTCAACGAGTTGGGTTTCCACAAGGTGTCTGCGAGGTGGGTTCCGCGACTGCTTTCAGTTGAACAAAAAAGGACGCGATTGACTATTTCACGCGACTGTTTGGAGTTATTTGAAGCCGATGTAGATGATTTTTTGAATCGTTTTGTTACTAAGGACGAAACATGGGTTCATTACTGTACACCGGAAACAAAACAACAATCAAAACAGTGGAGAAGACCTGGTTCACCACCCCTAAAAAGGCTAAGTCGATTTTGTCGGCAAATAAGGTGATGGCTTCAGTATTCTGGGACTCGAAAGGTGTGATTATGATTGATTATCTTGAAAGGGGTCAGACTATAAACTCTGATTACTACTGCACCTTACTACGTCGTTTACGAGAGGAAATAAAAGAAAAACGTCGAGGAATGCTCAGAAGAAAAGTCCTGTTTCATCAAGATAACGCCCGTGTTCACACGTCAGTACAGTCAATGGCTGAAATTCACAACTGTGGCTTTGAACTGTTACCGCATCCGCCGTATTCACCTGATCTGGCACCATCAGACTTCTTTCTGTTCCCTAACCTAAAAAAGCACTTGGGAGGTCAAAGATTTTCGACAAACGACGAGGTCAAAGCAGCTGTAGACGCATATTTAGACTCTAGGGGAGAATCATTTTTTTTCAACGGTCTAAATGCTTGGAAGGGGAGGTGGCAGAAGTGTATTGAACTTGATGGTGATTATGTAGAAAAAATAAAAATATAACTGATTTAGTATGTGTTTATTTTCTTGGTTAGGCCGAGTACTTTTCAATCCACCCTCGTACACACATTACATTGTAGATAAATGGACAAAGCATCCACTTACCATCAGGTAGAATAGACTATATGCTCGTTTTTCACCCTTATTCTAAAAAAACTTCTTTAATAACGATATGTACTAACTGACCAGTTTCGTAGTAATATTACAGGCAAATTATAGTTGCCGTATAATGGAAACATGAGAATAAAATCACCGCATCTCACCCCGTACTGTATCTTAAGAAACAGCTGTGGGAAAGATAAGAAAGATCACGCGGTCTCCAATATAGGACCATATACATTTTGCATACGTTTAAAACAAAAAAATAAAAACACAGGGGGTAAAAATATGCACACATCAGGCTTTGATTACATGTTCATTAAAAAATAAAATGGCAGGGAAAAAGAAAAAATCGTATCCGTATAAAATTAAAAAATATAAAAGTTCGATACCAAATAGGATCTAACTCAGCATATAGCTGCAAAGTCAACGGCAATTTTCAGTTGAAGCATTGTCACAGAGCCGTTTGTGATAGATATAGATAAAAATACCTAGACCGAGAGAGATTGGTACTGCGTTTGTCAATTCGTTTATGTAACGTGGCGATTAAAAAGTATGCCTAGCAGTGGACTTTTGCGTCCATCAAATAACTGATAGCTTAAAACATTCATTTATCAGCTCATATTAGCTGTAGCGGCTGGAAGCGGTCATCCGTTAACCCTTCAATAACGAACGAAAGCTATCCCAACCACATCACACCGCTGCCCACTACAAATTGCTCTGAGAGCTAGACTTTAGTGTGTTAAAAATATTATTGACAATTTCGACGAATGTAACGAGTATTAAATCTTAATTTTTAGTTTGTAAATCGTTGTAATGATTTCTTAAAAATATCTCTTGGTTGCCAACCGTTGTCCTGTAAAATAACGGTAACCATCATGGGGCGGGAGTCATCTTTAAGCAAGAAAGAAGTAAGCAACTGGATAAGTTACTGTTGCTGTTGGTTTGCATATTTGAAAAATTATTTTGGGGATATGTAAGTAGGTATTTACTTACCTGAGTTCTACTATTTCTATAATGTAAGTGCCAATATGCTTTCTTTTAAAATACATAATCAACATTTATACACATTATGTATACATATAGGTAATAGGTTCCTATTATATTTATCACGCGTACTTTGTTTCATATATTATTGTATATGATGGCGTAGTCAAAGCCCAACGTCAAACTCCGGAAGCCTTGTGACGTAACGAATAAGATTTTGCAACTTTTAGTCAAATGATTATGAACGCGTGACAATAGTTTTTCTTTCGCTGAAATTTCTTTATATAATGTTTTGGTGTCGATTGCGTGTCATAAAATAAAGTTCTCAGCCTAATTCACGCCCGATTGACTTCAGCGTGATTGTTTGCGAACACCCGACCCGCCTTTTCTGGGCTGGGCGACGTCACGACGCCATCCGTTTGTTTTTGCTCTGCAGCGTGAATTTTGGGAGGGCTTATAATAACGAAACAAATAGTTTTGCTTACTGGCAGCTTTATGTATTATATATTTTGTGGGGTTTATATCCCCTTTAAGAAAAAAATTTGCAAGGTAACCCGTGTATCTGAGAAGTAAAAGTTTTCAAAGTTTAATGAGGAGAAAGTAGTAACAGAAAGCCATGCTGCAGCTATATTGTGGTTGTAGCACGAATGGGTCGGCTCACCCGGGATAGAACCACGCTCTCACAGAATACCAGCGTAAAATAGCAGCTTATTGGTGCTGTGTTTCGTGTGGTGAGTGGAGAGAACCGGAGACCTTTTTTACTGGAAACGAGGCATTCCGTCTCAGCCCTCAGGGCTGGCAACGCATCTGCATTTTGATTTTTAATTAAAGATAAATGTAGATGTCTATGGGCCGCTGCATTCACTTAACATCAGGCAGACTGTGTGCTCGTTTGTCACCCTTATACTATAAAAAACAGAAAATAAAAGCTATCAGATAGAGAAATAAAAACATTTTTTTCTATATAGATAATAATAAAACGTATTGAAAGTAATTCCTGGAAGTACCAGAACGAAACCCAGTGAATATTTAAAAAAAGTACATCTTACAATCTTATAGGTTACACAATTGACAGAATAAAACAAATAATAAATACTTTCGTAGCGAATTTGAATTTAGCAATGCATAATTTGATAATTTAAACAAGAATTAACATGTTTACCAACAGTGTGTAAAGACCAAATCCTTTGTTGCACATACTTAATGTATAAAAGCGAGACACAATTAAAAACGTGAGATATGGTTTATTTATTCACAACAATTGGATCGTACGTTTTTAGCACAACTAGACACTCTGCAGGTCTCGACCCCTTTGTTGTCGACTAAACGGTTTGCTTTGTCTTTCGAAGTGTGTAAAACAAAGGATTTGTGTGATTTGCCAGCGTCTGTCTTTTTCATCCAATTACAATGTTTTTGTCTTCAAGGCAACAGGGAATAGGCTTTTTTGCGCTAAGATAGTATGATTACTGAAGTATTAAAAGTAAAAAAGTAAGTAGGGCTTCAATACCACTTAACACCAGGTTAGGTTGTAATCAGTAGCTGGGATCACATCCGTGTAGAGGCGGAAAATAATCAACTACCCAATATTTACCGTACCGGGCGACAGAGACAAATGAAAACAGGATGTGGGCAGCCTCTCTCTGATAAAAACTCAAAATAATTTGAAAAACGGTTACCTACAGCACGTGGCAACTGTAGCAAACATGTACGCAAAGTCGCTTGGCGGTAGTATATGTAATAGTAAGTTAGAAAGTAGTATTTGGTGAGACGGTGGTACTTGTCATGATTTTACGTCTTTAAATTTAGAAAATTATTTATTACAGTTAGCAACATAGTACTTTAAAGTTTATGAGGAAAATTTATTAACATAAGCATGTATATGATTTAAAAGAAATGATTGCCGTAAACATAATTTCATCAAAAATTAGTAATTTAAAATAGTAATAAAATAGGTTTATATGTAATATTCTAAAACTCTTTTAATAATTAGTCGTATTTATGTAGCTGAACAGGTTTACTTCTGTTTGGTGATGCAATTGTTCTTCACTAGTTCCAGAGGGGCCAAAAGGAAAAACTGCAAGGAGTAGCTTCATTTAAATTCATTTAATTGGGAGCTTTAGAATTGAGTGGATTAATCAATCGATACTCGAATTTATGTAATTTTATTTCTATATTGCCTTTGAGTCCTGAAATATAAAATAAAATCCATTGAAAATTTAGTTGCAAAACGTAGTATCTTATTTAAAAAAAATATTAACCCTGCAGTTTATTACCGGAGCTTTCACCGTACAAGTCTACCTTTCGAGAAGAACTTGAGTTTACACAATATAAAAATTAGGGTTTTCTCCTGTGTCTTGGAGTCGGTTTATATAAACAAATTGACAATGTAAGATATTTTCAGAAAATGTATGTTTGTAAACTCCCCCCTCCATAGAAGATGAAAACCTATTTATCTACACCAGATCGGAACAATTATTTGAAGCTCATACAAACTGTTGTTCGGAGTTGGATTCGAACCATCGGCTCTGCAGCATCGTGATCGGCGCTGCGAGAAGTGCGGCGGGCGGAAGCTGCTCTCCCTCTGTGCTTACACTCTCTACAAAAGCACTCTAGGGGTAGGGCAGACAAAACTACGTGGAGTCGGGGCGTGCTGTTTCGGTTTCAGAACAGATTCGACCAATCTTATCTATAAGGTCAGGTTGCCCTAAAACTCTGGTATGATAGTGGTAAGTGTAACAATGTAATGTGAATTGTTTTAATGTTGCTGTCTGAAAAACCTCTTGACTGCTCTCCACTACGACTCAATTTGTTGTGTATGAATTCCATCTTCAGACACAATTGGATTGTCTGTGTCCGAGTGATTAACTTATTTATGGGTTTATCTGTGTTAAAAAACAAATTGACATTTGAGCTTCGTTATATGCAATTATTAGTAAAATTTATTTTTGTCGTAATTAATTCAAAAGGCATTTCTGAAATCCAAAAACAGTGTAAAAGGTACGAGCTTAACCCCGACAAACCTCCTAAGTTGGAAACAAAATTAAAAAATCAAGTACCGGATGTCAAATTCATAATACTAGACCAAATTGTCATATTTGCTTTTCGTTATAAGCAATTTTTACTGAAATTTATTTTTATCGTAGTTAACTCAAACGCATTTCTGACATCTAAAAAGAGTGTTATATGTTCAAGCTTAACCCTAACACGTCTCCCAGACTAAAAACATTATTAAAATCAAGTACCGGATATTGATAGTCAACCCCTCGATAGCAAACTTTCGTTACTATAAGAAATTATTCTGGAGCGTAATTGTTAAAAATAATAATTGACTGAGAGCGAGTGTTAAACTTGCTGCTCTTGCTTACGCAGTTATTCGTTATCAGGAATAAGATAATAATTTAAGCATACTGCACTACACATTCAGTATAGAGCCAGTACAGTTCGACCGACCGTAAAATGTCACTGCTACATCCACCCACTGGTGTAACGTAAAGGACATAGGCAGAATATGTCTTACTTAGGTAGAATCTTAGGATGGAGGTAATGTTTAACCCCAACGGGCATTTCAAATAACGACAGCAAGATCCGTAGAATTACTGACTAGTCCCCATCGCGATACTTTATAACGATAACGAGTGGGAAATTATGGTTCTACCTTCATTTGATCTTATATCCTTTTATTTTTCGTACCCTCATTCACAACACAGGTTTATAGTAGTTTTCTATGGGGTGTTATACAAATACGAATGGTAAGTGAATGTTGTATCCCATAGACACCTCCATAAACATACCCATCTACATTTACCCGCGATTCATAATCAAAATGCAGATGCGTTGTCACACCTGAGGACTAAGATGGAATGCCTTGTTTCGTTGTTCTCTACTATTTCGAGAAACACCAGTGTATCGCTGCTTTTTTACACTAGTATTCTGTGAAAGCGTGGACTTTGCCTAATCGTGCCGAACCATTCGTGATGCAACCATAATATAGTTGTAACATGGCTCTACCACGTAAAAATTATATGTTACTAGCGGTCCGCCCTGGCTTCGCACAGGTGATTTCTGAATATCTACAGTAGCGCTACATACCGGGTCCAGTTGTGAATCTAAACCTTCCAAGGACCCACTCAAACACACACAAAAAAAGATCATCAAACTTAGTCGAGCCAATTACGAATTTTAGCGTGACTAACAGACAGCAGTTAGGAAAATTAAATAAAATCGAATTCACAAGAAAATCTCGAAGTAACATGTTTATTCTATTCAAAGCTATTTGTGTTTTTACGAACATATGCTATAGTTTATAAATATATTGCGATGCCAATGTTAATATGTTTATTTCTTTAAAATTTGCTATGAGGGACTATTTACGGTTTAAGTTATAAATCGCCCGTACGGAAATAAATATAGCTTCAGGTCGCATTACCGCGTAGCAAAATTCCATAATACATTACGCTATACAAGTAACTAAAATAAACTGAACTAGCTGTCTCAATATCATTGGTGAGACTTCTAATAATTTCTTAGAGCGTATGGTGCAGGACTAAGTCTATCTGTTAATTTAGAAATATTATGGGAGCCCCATTGAAGCTTCGCGTCAATAGTAACGCCAAAAAAATTACCTCGAATAAGAATCAAAATACATATTCGTTGTCACCCCTTTTTTTTTTTTTTTTTTTGCCATGGGGAAATGCCTACGCATACCCGCCTCGGGGGGGGCAAGGACGGGTTATGTCGGACTCGCACCGACTAAAACCCCATGGTGTTCCACCTATGTCGCATATTGGCAGGGCTACGGGAACGCTTTCGCACACATCCGCGGCCCTACTAGCGCCTGCCGCCCCATGGCAGCACCTCCTCGGGAGAGGAAAACTCCTCCCCGCTCTCCTTCCCAGGTAAGGCGCACCAGAACACATGGCGCGCCCTCCTCCACGGCCTCCAACTACGTCTGTGCAACAGACGCCCCCGCGTCCGATGCACAAAGGCCATGGGGCCAGGAAAAACGAGCACTTAGAAGTACTAGCCTTCCCGACCCCACCGGCGGATCTGGTCTATGGCTCCGCCGCCAACCAAGATTCGGCTGCGGAGGGTAGGGAGAGCGGCGCCTCGCAATACCGACAATCCTCTCCCCCCGCAGCCCCACCACCACCGCATCAACGGTGCGGCCCCGTTTGAGTCGCGAAGGATAGGGCGAGTGGCGCATCGCCATACCAACACTCCTCTTCCTCCGCGACTCCACCTCGGCTGCAGCGGTAGAGGGTGCGCGAGTCCCCACTCGCTGCAGCCCACCAGCACACATCCGAAGCGGGCTCCCCAAGCCCACTCGGAGCGGCCACCTCAGGCCGGCCCTTCACCTCGGGCCAGCCACGTGGGTTCCTCTTTGTTCACCGTGGGAGACCAAGCCACGACTACTAAGCCCCCCGCCACGACAAGGCGGGAACCCGTTCGGGGGGGATTCGTTGTCACCCCCTGAGGACTAAGATGGAATGCGTCGATTCCGGTAAAACTTGTCTCCGGTTCTCTACACTCACTGTACGAAACACGTGGTCCTTCCCCGGTCGAGCCGGCACATTCGTGCAACAACCATAATATTATAGCTGCAGTATGCACGTAGTGTGGCAGCGTGACACGTCGTGTAAGTTGTCGCGTACTGAAGAAAAAAGTCCCATGCTGGGTAGCTATAGGACGTTTATGAACAGTTAACTACTGTTGACGTTTGTCGTGTAAATGAATCATTATTAAAACCAGCTTTTATATCTTCCTTTAGTAGAGGCTTTAAAAATGTCGAGATAAAATTTAAATAAAATACAACCAAACAAAAAATCAAATAAAATTCAATCGAAATCAAGTAATATCAATCAAATTAAATTAAATCAAAATAAAATAAAATATCGAAATATAGTCAATTTGGATTTAATTTAAATAACAGTATTTTAAAATAACCATTCTCACAAAGCGGAGTATGCACCTATCTGCTAGGGTTTGCAGAATGCTATTGGGCCCACCACGCATCCTAAATATCAGCGAGCGATGTGGTTTTTTTGCGAATAATGGCTGCAAAGCCGTCAACTCGGTATTGTTCAAACATCGATGATGCACTACAGAAACGAGGCAATCCCAACCACATCCTGCACACATTATTATATTGGACTCGTATTGTGTCCAACAACTTCTTGGTATAGCTGGCCCACAGATTTATTTTTTGGCTATACGCTTTATAAAGGGTCACCTTTACGTCTTTGCTACAACGATAAAATCTGCCTCACCTCACTGAGAGAGCCCTATGTGACCTTTCCATATCGGCATCGTCTTTAGGGTCGTCAATAATTACGTCCAAAATATTTAAATTTTGATACACGTTGAATGTTTAGGGTAATGTTATTGACTTTATCGTAACATTTGATAGCGGAATTAAACACCATGCATTCTGTCTTTTTTACATTGTATAAGAGCCCGTGCTCAACAGCATATTTCTCACAAACCCTCAGCATCTCATTAAAACCCCACAGTGTGAAAAGAACAGCACACTGTCATCAGCGTAATTTATATTGTTGATGCTTACTCCGTCTATACGGTATCCGACACGCATACTGCTCAACCTGACAATGAGATCATTTATATAGATCTTCAATATATATATTAGAGAGTGTGGGGGACGCCAAGCCTCTCTGTCTTACCCCACTCTCCAACACAT